>JAQIXG010002801.1:0-16618 GCA_034700105.1 Oconnorella tubifera
TAACTTTTGTTTCTATCATGTAACTTTTGTTTCTGTCATGTAACTTTTGTTTCTATCATGTAACTTTTGTTTCTGTCTTGTAACTTTTGTTTCTGTCATGTAGCTTTTGTTTCTGTCATGTAATTTTTGTTTCTATCATGTAACTTTTGTTTCTGTCATGTAACTTTTGTTTCTGTCATGTAACTTTTGTTTCTGTCATGTAACTTGTATTTCTATTACGAGACATCGCTCTTGAAAATAAGCATTTTTTTTAACAACAAAATCTGATCATCTTTTTTCATGTAGCGAGCCACTTCCGTTCAGACGCCCCCATCAGCCTCCGCTAGTCCCTCCGTCGTTTACTCTATGGCTCCGCCCACTGCCATCATGCAAGCCCCGCCCATGCAGCCTAGTCTGTCCCAGACAATGGTCTACCAGCAGCTCGTTCCTCTTGGTTCTCAGAGATTTAACCAACCACAGCAGCAGCAGCAGACATTGCCTCGTAAACAAGGTCAGTAGGTCATTGGGATATTTGGTCTTTGGGTCAGTAGGTCATTGGGACATTTTGTCTTTTGGTAGTCATTGGTACATTTGGTCTTTGGATCAGTTGATCACTGAGACATTTGGCCTTTTGGTAGTCATTCGGACATTTGGTCTTTGGATCAGTTGATCACTGAGACATTTGGTCTTTTAGTCGGTAGGTCATTGGGACATTTGGTCTTTGGGACATTTATTGTTTGTGAGATTGATTGATTAATTGATTGAATGAATGAATTAGTGAATGGATGGATGAATGAAATGACTGACTAACCGACTGACTGACTTACCAAATAAGTCACAAGTGCCAGCGGACCGACTGACTGACTGACCTTTCAACCGACTGACTGTCCGATTGACTGACCGACTGATTCACTGACTGACTGATAGACTGACCGATTGACCGACTGACTGACTGACTAATAGACTGTTCGATTGACTGAATGAGTGACTGACTGATTGATTGATTGACCGACCGACTGATCGACTGACTGACTGATTGACCAACTGATGATGAATACTTGACACAGTGACAGTGTCAGCTAGAGCTGTACCAGAAATGGGTCATCAGATTGCCACGGCCCACCCTGCCGCGGCCCTCGCTGCAGGGCCTCCACTCATCACAGCCCAGGGAGGCCTACCTCAGGGTATGGCCGGGGGGCCAGGGGGACCACAGGTTATATTTCAGGGCCCCACACATCAACAAATGGCTTATTTTCCAGTGAGTTTTAGTAAAAAAATCATTTGAAGATAATTTTGTTATTGAATGAAGAGCATTTAGTGGACTGTATTGTTTGTTTTTTTGTGTCTGAAGTTTCAGAAATTTTCTGTAATATTTTAGCTGTTTGAATTTACGTGAATGGGAATTTCTCATCACTTAGCGTTCATTACATTGATGGCATCTTTGACTTTGTCTTTTATTGATGTCATCTTTGACTTTATCTTTTATTGATGTCGTCTTTGATATTGTCTTGTGATGATTATAATCATTCATAGCAGTAAATAAACGCATTTGTGCTGATGTGATGTTAGGAGTTAAAAAGTTTATTTTAAGCGTAAATTGAATTATTTGGTTTCTTATTATTCTGATATTTTATTTTGTCTTGTTATGTTATAACATTAGTTGATTTTGTGAATGATGTCTCAGATATAGCTGTCAATTTAAGCGTCTTATTAAAGGATGCAGCAAATTAGTGAAATAATACTCTCCAAAGACTTGAACTCTGGATCTTTTGGTTCATAGTCCACTGATCTACCACTTTGCTTGTGATTATAAGTTAGGTTTAGGCATTAAGTAATTAAATCAACATATTATGTAACATATTCATCTACAAAACTACACTAAAATTTGTGCTAATGTTACGTAGTATCGCCTGGTAATGCAAGTCCACCCAGACCACGCCTCTGGTCTGCCACAAATGGTCCAACAAACCATGCTTCTACCGCAACCAATGCTCCCCACCCACCATCTCCACCCCCAACCCCCTCCCTCCACCTCCCAGCCCTGCCCACCCCCCCAGGGAGGCTCCGGGACCCCTCAGACCCCCATGGGGTACCCTCCCCCAGGTACTCCTCATTCTGGGGGCTACGTCCCTCATTCGGCCGCAGGGTATGTCATGCACCAGGGGGGGAACATGAATGCCACCCCGGGGTCCCCCCATATTATGTATCAGGGGGTGCAGTTTGCCCCCGGGGGGGGTTATGGGGCGGGCGGGGGGCCACAGATTGCGTATACTCAAGGGCATGGTGGGGCACATTTGGGTTCATCCCAAGGGGGCATATTGATGCAACCAGGGGGACATACGATGATCAATACTCAAATGATGCAGGTAGTCAAATATGGAAGACTTTTTTATTTGGGAAGTTAATTTTTTGCGTGATTTGACAAATTTTCCCATACTGTTAGATCTTAGGGTTAGGATTGGAGTTAGGGTTAGGTTTAGCTTTAGAATTGATGTTAGGGTTAGGGATTACATTTCAGGTTAAGTTTAGGGTTGGTTTGAGTTGTGGTTTCTAAATGAATTAATGGGGCCGATTTGACTGGTTAATATATTCGGGGTTGTTTTGTTGGAGTATCGAGTTATTGTATTTAATAATCGATTAGAATAGGTTATTTGGATTTTATTGATTGATTGGATGATTGATTAATTGATTGATTCGTAATTGAGTGATTGATTTATTAACTGAATGATTGATTCTTTGATTTCATTAATTTCACTATCGACTGAATAATTTTTAATTAATTTTGAATTTTTTTGACAAAATTTTCATTTTTTTTATTTTTTTAGTCTGGTCAACCAGGCAACGGGGGACAGCCCCAAATGTTGCCCGTACAAATGGTCAGCGGAACTCCGGGTGGTCCGGGGGGCATGCAACACCCGGGTCAAACCCCCCAGCACCCCCCCACCATGATGTACAGTATTCAGCCCCACCCTATGATGACAGGGCCCCCACAATCCTATCAGGGCCACGGACAGTGAGTGGGGGGCCAATTTAAATTTGATGGGGTATGGGTTTTTGGAGGAGTGTCGAAAAATTTAAATTACTTTTTTTTATAATTTTTTTTAAGGTGATGGTATGAATAATGGAGTGAAATTAAATGAAGGGGGGTTAACCCTTGCCCCCCCCCATGCTTACATTTTTTATTAAGGTCATGGAAGTTAGCAGATGGAAGGGGGAATTTTTTTATTTAATTCAATATGTTAAATTTTTTGGTGAGAGAAAATGATGAATTTATTAATTACTTTAATCGGAAGGGATGAACCCTCTCACCCCAAAATTGAAATCTTAATTTTTTGTATTCAGTTAGGTGTAGCATCCTGAAATTGATAAAATTACTCCCACCACTGAATTTTAAAGCAAAACTTAGCCTTCCATGTGGTAATATAAATCGCTAATTTTTAGGGAGAAAATTTACCCCCATGTTTACCCAATTTTAAGCCTCCTGATAATTTGTAGCTAAAATAAAATAGCAACCTAACCCCCACCTGTTGCAATCTCTCCCTTAATGCAACCCCCCCCCATCCCCCTCCCTTTGCTATTTTCCTTCTCTTTCTTTGCAAAAATATTAATAATGAAATTTCAGATTTTAAAATGTGTTATTTTACACGAAATATTATAGTCAGATTTGCTGTTGCATTTTAATTGGAAAATTTTCTCTCGTTTTCTGTCAAATGACTACGATGATGATAAAAATGATTAAAGCGAGAAAATGGGGAATTGGTTTGGGGGAATGGGGGGGAGAGATTTTTTGCGAACCTCTTGGAATCGTAAAAACGCATATATTTAAACAATAAAAATATTTTTACAAATTCAAAAATCTGGGAAAATCGTATTTTTTTGTAATTTTTTTGGGAAATTTTTATTTCACGGGGCCTCATTGGGTGAAGTTACTGGGCCCTCTTTTGAAAAATATGTTGCATGTTTTGTGAGGGCAGGGGGGGTGATAGTTTATAATAGCATGTATATTAGTAAAATTTACTACAAATTGCTTAAGTCAGTAAAAAGTGCGTAAGAGAATTTAAGTTGTACAATTTTTCATTTTGTATTGAAATACAACGTTGAAATGGTTTGATCATTGGTGAATTTGGTTAAAGTACTGGACTCGGACACTAGAGGTTTAAGGCCAATTTCCGCTAATGTTTGTTATATCGACAACTTGCTGCACCCTTTTGTCTTAAGACGCTTAAATGACAGCTGGGTCTAATTCATTATTCGTATAATACGGTAATCTAGGCGTTTTATTTAAATTTTGAATTTCCTTAAAATGATCATCAGATTTCTTTATGTTTAGGGAAAATGGCTATTTGATGTGAAATAAATTTTAAAAACTGAAATTTTATCAAAGTAAAGTCACCATATAGTAGTAGTTCTAATATAACTTGCCGTATTTCTATCAATTTATTTATATTTTAAGATATAAAAATGATAGTGTTGCTTAATTCAACTAGTTATATAAGTTTCATCTTTAAACTATTTAAAAATTTTGGATCATGTTAAACGAAATTTTCTAAATTTTAAGGACGATAATTTTTAAGCGTCTTATTATATATCCATTTTTGACAATGAACCATTTTTGAGGCCCCGGGGGTTAAATTCGTGGGCCAAAACGTCTTTGACATTTTTGGTAGAAATTACGATTATTTCAGTTTAGGTTTTTTCGTTGTGAAATACTGATAATGTATTTTATTTTTGGTTTAGTTGTAATGATACGAAATTTGATTATGCAGACGTTTGACCTGGTGTGCTTTTGTTAAGTTTATCGAGTTTAGTTGGCTGGGTAGCTCGTGATTTGTTGGTTATTAATAGATATATAAAGTGTCCGCAGGTTAAAAATAATGATATGGGGTCTTTAACGTTGTCTTTCCATTGTTAGATGGGAGTCATATACATCATAAGATTAATAATAGTTAATACGTCATTAATTGTTAATTATTAATGCGTTAGTAATTAATTATTACTTAATAATTAATAATAAATTGAGTTTTTCAGTTAAATTTTTATTAGAGCTAGATCAATTGAAGTCTTCGACGCCATGTTGTTGCTATAAACTGAGCACCAAAATGGCTGATAATGATTTATACCAATTTTGAGCTTTTTGTCATCTTTATTGCAGAAGCAAAGAGAAAATTGAAGCCATATTTGGAGTTTTAAATTTATAACATTATTACATACTTATTACTTAAAAATATTTATTATATTAACTGGCATTTAATTTGCTGATTAAGTTAATTTGCTTGTTCTTTGTATAAGTTGGTGTGAATTATTTTGTGCACCAAAATGGCGGCCTAGACTTCAACTGGTTGGACTCTAGTCAATGATTTTCTTCTATTGAATGAAATAAATTTGATTCTCTGCTTGATTCTTATTCTTTGTGTTTTTAATAACTCAATGGAAAAGTGTAAGAGCTGCGGAATCGATGGGTCCAAATTCGATTCTCATAAAAGCTCACTATTTTGTTAACTTTCTGCACCCTTTAGTAAGACACTTAAATTTGACAACTATGTCGGAGACGTCGTTCGTATAATAATACAGGCTTTCAACTTTACTTGCTGCGCCCTTAGTAAGACATTGCACGGATGTATTTCAAATGTTTATTAATTTAGTCATGATACCATCACAAACTGTTAGATGCTAAATTAAAAATAATTTTTAATTTGTTTTGAAAATAGCAAATAACGCTGATTTTGAGACACGTTGATGCAGTTGTTTGAGCAAAGAGCTCTGAATCTAAGGTTCGAGACTTCGAGTAGAATAAACAATGCTTCGCAAACTTGCTGCAGTCTTTAACAAAAATCTACAGAATATTGTTGTTGATGTTTTTCTGTTATATTTTAAGAATGTTAAAATCCAAATAAATGATTATAATTACGATGATTACAAAGATGATGGTGCTAATGATGAAGATGTTGATGATTCCCTTTTAATTCATACCCGCTGTATTTCCGGTATTTGATTGTTGTCATTGGAGTTACGGTTAAAGGTGAATTATTTAATTTATGCAAATTATTTGATTTATTCATTTATTCATCTAATTTGCATATCATTAATCCCCTGCTACATTTCAATTGGTTTAATAATTGAATACGAATTGTTTTATTTTTATGTAAATATAATATATAAAAGCAAAATGTATTTTCTTAATTTTTGCATACAGCATAAAATGCGGCCCAGTTGATCATTTGCATAAAATGCGGCCCAGTTGATCATTTGCATAAAATGCGGCCCAGTTGATCATTTGCATAAAATGCGGCCCTGTTGATCATCTGCATAAAATGCGGCCCATTTTGATCATCTGCATAAAATGCGGCCCATTTTGATCATTTGCATAAAATGCGGCCCAATTTATTCATTTGCATTTATGTATATTTATTTATTTTCTAGTTAATAATTCTATTAGTGAGACATTAATCTAACAGGACAAAGATGTACAGGTGACCAGCTTTGAATGAAATATCAGGGGGAGGGGGGAACCTAATTCGCTGCACATCCGGGCGTTTAGGTAAAGATGGGAAATGAAATGAATAAGGTATATATTTTAAAAATAATATATAGCAATCAATTTATATAGTTAATCACTAAATAGTTGCAAATGTTAAAAATGAACAAAACGTGAATTTTGTAATTGCCGAAAGTTGAGGTTTGTATTAATTTTTAAAACATAGCAGATTCCTCTGTTGAAATTAAGTTTTTCCCCCACTTAGGTTTTACCGGGGTTATATGTTGGTAATGCTCATAGTTCGAGGGAAATACCGGAGTTATTGAAACACAAGATTACCCATATACTCTCTGTGCACGAGGGAGCCAGGCCTGCGATACATGTATGTATGTCAAATACGCATATTTATTTACAATACAAGTATTTATTGATAGTACATGTATTTTATTATACTTATATATATTTATTTGCAATAAAAGTACTTATTTGTAATGCATGTAGCTATTTATGATATTTATATTTATGTATAATATATATAGCTGTTAATAATACATGTATCTATTTGCATTTGACATTTCATTACATATTTCGCTTACTTGCTGCACCCTTTATCGAGACACTTAACTAAGTAGTTTGATCTTTGATACAGATTATACCGCAATCTTAATTAAGTTAAAGTTTAATTTGTGTGATTCAATGCTGGTAATCAGTGATAAATTTTGGTTTCATTACTTGTAGCTTTTATGTACTGATGTGACGTTAAACAGTGATCTAACAAATGTGCATTAATTAGTAAATATTCCTTAACAATAAGTCTGTACAGTAAGATGATTTGAAGTGAATTTTTTAATATTAATAACGTTAATACAGTTAGAGAAATACAGTAAGAGGAATTAAAAGTTATTTTGTATTATTACTATGGCTGTGAAGTAAGACAATTTGAAGTTATTTGTATTGCATTGGCTGCGCAGTATGATGATTTGTGGTTATTTTTATTAATATGGCTGTACGGTAAGATGATTTGAAATTATTATATTTTTATTATTTTCAGGGCATTCAGTATTTTTGTCTTCCAATATCAGATAGTCTAACGCAGGATATCATTTCTTTCATTCCACAAACCAATGACTTCATACACAGCGCCCGATTAATAGGAGGGAATGTACTTGTACACTGGTACACCGCTTTATTTATTCTATCTAAATATAGGGCTCTTATGATCAGTAGATAATGCGTTTATTGTAGCTGGTAGCGTGACAATTTGCCTATAGATATTTTGCTCGTTGATATTTTTCTAGCGTAACATTAAGGTTAAAATTGGGTAGTTTTTGGGTGATGATTAGGGTTAGAGTTTAAGGATTAGGGCTAGAGTTAAGGCTGGGTTAGTTCAAATGTCAGGGGACCAATCGTCTGTAGACCAAAAGTTCATAGACCAATTGTTGCTATATCATTTTATTAATTACAAACACTGTTAAGTTTTATTAGTTGTTTTATCTGACGCAGCACTGCGCTGTGTATTCTTAACTAATCTAGATGTTCTGTATGCATGTGTCGTGGATCAGGAACATTAGTCACTTTAGTAATAAAACTCAACAATTCTTATTTCTTTAATATAAATTTTTATCATTGTTTCGGAACAAAAATTATTTAATAATAAATCAAATTTTTTTTTTTACAATTTTTTTCTATTTTTGTAAATGTAGTCAGGCGGGGGTTTCACGGAGCGTCTCCTTTGTGGCGGCCTACCTGATGACAGTGACCCCCCTCACCGCTAGGGAGGCCCTGATGGCTCTGAGGGGGGCGCGGTCTTTTTCTAACCCTAATGTCAGTTTTCAACAACAGCTTTTATTATACGAACAAAATGGCTTAGCTAAGGTGGGTTTTTGTTTGTTTTTGATGATTAACATCACATCAGCACAAATTATGATGTGAGAGTAGGCGTAGAAATATAGGTATGTGTGTGTGTAGAAATCAAGTGATGAGTGAACGCTTGATTTTTAACACCGAGCAGTAGATAATTTTTCATTGGGAATGACAGGGGGGCTAGCGCTTATAGATTAATTTTTATACTAATCTGTATTCCAAAAGGAATTTTAGATACATGAATGCTCAAACATACCTGAAATAAACTTGTATTTTAATACGATTCTTGATTCGTATGAATTTGAAATAAATCATTAATATTAATAAATATTATTAATTATATAAAACTTCACTTAAAATTAAAATAAATAATTTGAAGTATTTTTGACATTTTTGTAAAATTTAGGAGCGTGAACGTTTTCGTCGGGTGTATGCCCCCAGCCCATTTAACGATGAATTAGAAGCCCGGGTTCATCTCTCCTCATTCCTAACTACAGTACAGTTCTCATGTAGGACTGATGACAGGACTGAATTTGAGGAGGATTCCTTTCCCGTTTTTAACTCAGCAAATTTTACTTTTTCATCAACCGGGGGGATCGCAGAGGGGGGCGCTTTTGAGGGGTTGGGGTGCCCCATTTCGCAAACGGGTAAAAAATTAATGTTTCAAATATTTCTTTTTATTGCGGTGTTTTTTGACAAAGGTAAACAGTTTATTTATTGATAAAGAAAGTTATTATGTAAAAGACAACTGATTTATGATGTGACATTAATATTACATAATAGTACATTGAAACAACATAAAAATAAATGTTTTTATGTTGTACACTTGTTTAGGATTATTTAAGTAAAAATTTATCAAAGATAGCTACATTTTTTATATTTTGTAGGCCTCCGTGTACCAATAACTGACCCCTCATGCGAGCATTTAATCAACGAAATGTTTGGAACCATTTCTCTGGCCAAAACACCCCCATGCCCCCCTCAATCCCCCCCACAACCCCCTCCAAAAACCACCCCCATCCTGCGCCCAGCCATTTTCAGCTGCACACCCTCCGTAAAATTCTCCCCCTCCTCTAAATTTGCTTGTGTAGAAATTTCGAATTTGAAATCGACAAAAAAAATTGGTGTTTCAGAATCCGGGATTTTTGGTTATAATGACTCGGGAATTTTCTCAGGGATTTCCGAAGCAGAAAGCGGTAATTCGGGGAATAACTTGAGTGGGGGAATCAGGAGTAATTTGGGGTTGGGTTTGAATATGGGGGGAGCAGAAATAGTGGAGGGGGGAGGGGTGGATGGGGGGGTTAAAATGGTTGAAAATGGTAGTGTAGATAGAGAGAAAGATTTAAAAGAAAATATTTCGGATATTTCAGACATTAAGGTAAGTTCATTTTCCGAGATTAAGTTAGATTCGTCGATGATTAATGATGATTCATTAAAGATTAAGAATTCGTCAATGATTAATCGTGATTCAACAAAGATTGATCGAGATTCAACTTTCAAAATGAACAGTAATTCATCGTCAAATTTATTATCGCAAAATGTAGCACAAGTTGCTGAATTTCAAAATTCTGAAGTAACGCTCAAAGTGAAAACATTAGAAAAGAATTCATTACTTTCTGAACCGCTGCCAAATTCCGTCGAGTCAAAAATAGTTACGGATATGAACACTTTAGGTTCGTTTCTCCTGGGCAATTCTGATGACAAACAAATGGATTCTATAAATAGAATTGAAAATAGAAATAGTACAGATTTTTCTATCCAATCAGGTTCTAAGTTAACACCAGTTGGTGTAAAATATGGTGTAATTGAACACCAAACTACGCGGAAATTTAACACCACGAATTTTACTAAAGATTCAAGACTCACTGATAATATTATACCCCAAAATTTGACAGATAATTCCAAAATTGATAATTTTGGACAAAATTTATTGAAAAATGGTTTTAAAATCACAAATGATTTAAATTACTATTCCATCGAGTCTGTTGCTAAAATTGCTTCAACAGATAACATAGATCTGATAACAAAAAATGCATCGTCCCCAATGACAAAATCATCAAATTCTAAATCTTCTGTAGAAACCAGTAAAGTTTCTAATTCAGTAAATAATCGACAAGCATCAATTCAAAGCTCTCCAAGATTGACCAATTCTAGAACATTTCTAAATTCTAGTCAAAATGACGTGTCAATAGTCAATAAATCAGTCAATAAATCGTTAATCGATGAATCAATAATCGATAAATCATTAAGCAACAAATCATTAAGCAATAAATCGCTAAATAAATCGCAAAGTTTAAAAGCGAAAGTTATAAAATCGCGCGATACTAGAACTTTTCTTTCGTCTAGCGATAAAAAAGAATCGAAGAATTTATTAAAAGATTCTAGAATTGCAAGTTTTACTAAATTAGAAAGTTCCGGTAATGAAATTAAAGATAGAAATGAAGAAAATGAACAGAAAATTAAGAATTTGGCAAAAGTTTCAAGTAGTGAAATAAAGCCAACAGATTCTGGTCATAATTTAAAGGAAAAAAAGCATAAAAATTCAGTTATTTCTAATAATATAAAGGATATCAAATCGGATAAAATTATTCAGTCACCTTCTAATATAAATACTAAAAATTCCACTAATTTTGCTTTACAAAATGCATCCAGGAGTTCTATTAAAACAGTAAATTCCGACAAGGGATCGAAGATCGTGGAACATGCTCAAACGGATCGATCTAAAACTTCTATCGAAGACGGATCATTTTCCAAGATATCAAAAAATACTTCAGAATCCGGAGTAAAGGTAAATAATTCATACATGGGATTAAAGAATACAGAACGAGCTCAATCGGAAAAAGCTGAACGGGAGGAAGGATCTAAAATTTCATTCGAAAGCAAAAAGGATTTATTTCCTAGCGTTTTAAAATCCTATTCATTTGATTCTGAACCCGAGTATTTTATAAAGTCTTCAGAATATTCAGATTTTGAAAGTTTTAATTCGGATCAATTTAGAAATTCTGGTACAAAAACAAGTTTAACTGACAGTGGTATAGCTGTGTCTGGCTTTTCAGCGATAAATAAAAATTCAGAAATACCATCAAATAACGCAAACAAAACATTAAAATCAAATGATTTTTCGGGACAGGGTATGGGACAGTTTGAAGATTTGGGGGCAAATATATTTGGGGGTAGTGTTGAGAGGCTGCAGGGGGAAGATTATACAGCGGGGGTGCAATCTAATGGTGTAAGTTCTGAATTAGACGTAGTTTCAAACTTAAGTTTTGCCGGTATAAAACTAGATGTAGATTCAAGGTTAAACAATGACACGTTCAGATTAAAAATGTCTGGATTGGAGTCAAATGTTGGAGGTTCAAAGTTTAATATTGCAGGCTCCACAGTAAATAGTTTAGACTCAGAATTAAAAGTTGACTCAAGAGTTGGAAAAATTGGCTTAAATGTGGATTCAAAAGTAGATAAGACTGGCTCAAAGTTTGACTCAAAAGTTGAAATGACTGGCTCAAAGTTTGACTCAAAAGCTGACATTACTGGCTTAAAATTTGACTCAAAAGCTGACATGACTGGCTTAAAGTTTGACTCAAAAGTTAACATGACTGGCTCAAAGTTTGACTCAAAAGCAGACATAATTGGCTCAAATATTGACTCAAAAGCTGACACGACTGACTCAAAACAAAATATCAAACTTTCTCCAACTGTTACCACTAATAACACATCAGAAAAACTCATCGAAATTGACAACGCGGCCACATCTAATCTTTTCACAACCGAAAACAAACTTGACAGTGGTAATTTACTTGTGGCAACACTGCCAAATAACCAGGGAATTTCCTCTGAACGGAAAACCCAAAAATCCGACGTGGAAAAAATTCGTGAAATTGGGAGAAAATATCTAAAACTGCACACGAGGGTCTGGAGGGATTTTTCCGCATTAGCAGATGATGATGATGATGATGATGAAGCTGGAAATGATGATAGTGATAATTATGATAGAATGTCTATTGATTAAGGGTTTGGTAAGGAGTAGCAGGGGGGCGTAAAATGGATGAGTATTTTGAGAAAAAAAAGCAAAAAAGTTGACAGAAATTTTAATTTTTGAAAAGTTGTAAATTTTAGCGAAATTCCTCATGTTGTAAGGGGAATAATTTAAAAATGATTTGTTTACTTATTAAATAATAGTATTACCATACAATAAATAATTAACGCAAAGGGGGGGGGGGTATATTTGACTTTGGTATATTATAGAAAATTTAATTTGATGCAAAGTAGAAGTTTTATCTGAAATCTTTTGTTTCAAACGATTGGTAAATATGCTCTGGTACTGGTAAATATGGTCAAATTAGATGAAATCTAAATATAACTTATATTTGGTGTATTGACATTTTTAAAACTAAGAGTAACAACAGTATTTTGAGACAGTATTATTTGTTTAGTATTAATATTATTTAATTATTAATAGTTATTACTGTTTAGTATTCATTAGTTATTTATTGTTATTAATTAATATTGTTAGGTATTCATTAATTTATTGATTGTTAATAATTAGGCTGTTAATTAATTACTAGTATTAAATAGAGTGTATTAGTTTTTTAACATTTTATTCTACAATAAAATTTAAATATTGATTCGAGCATTTCAATGTATTCACGGAATTTTTACTATTTTGCAGCTATTTTAATAATAGAACAGTTTTATATTCTATTTTTAAAATAATAATTTTATTTATATTCAATCAATCGCGCGATGTGATTAGAAAGTCGTCTCAATTGGCTGATATGATTAATAGCCAATCATTCTAATCCAAGCCAACGGCTGGCTTAGGTATTTTAAGCTATCTATTTTTTATTTTTTTGCAGTTATTTCGACAGTATTGTTGTAGAAATGTGTATTTTTGACTATTGTTGCATTTTAACTAGTAATAACGATGACAGCACAGATTTTGTATTGTCAGACATTGGTATTGATAAACATTTTGTTTTTTTAACTTGAAATAAATAACAGCAATTATAATTTAAGCTAACAATAATAAGTCAATTAAAATAAATAAAATTTTAAAAATGTTTATAAAAAACTGAGTTAGCTTTATAAAAACACTCGTGTAATGTTAAAAGATAATTTTATAGCTCAGTATTATAATTTTATGCCTAAAATATATACTTGTTTGTTTTTAACAAAGAAGCGATTATGAATTATGAAATCTATACAAAAATCGTCTGATATAATAACTATGGTAATTTTCATAATTTTTATTTATTTTTATATTTGAAATCTTAAATTTAACAATGTTTTATCTAAGTATTTAACATCTGAAATTCTGGATTATAATATCCATTTTTGCAATATTGATCTTATAGTTTCTTTATTTTGTACAGATCATTTTATTTTTAAATTTATTGTATTGTGATTTTATTATTTGTAAAAAGAAGGATATTGAAGGTAGTGGCGTACCTGGGGGGGAAGGGAGGGGAAAATGGGCACTTACCCCCGTTTTAAAATTTATATTCATTTTTTAGGGTGTTAATGTCTTGACTGAAATTGTAAAGAAAAAATTGTAACATTTAATATTTGTAATTTTAACCCAGCAGAAACTTGATTTTAAAAGTTGGTTGCAATTTTAGAGTGATCTTACCCCCTCCCCCCACGGAAATTGAGAGCTGGTGACGTCACTTTTTTGTAGCAATAGTTAATTGCAATATATTATAAAAAAGACTTATGTTTTCAGTAAATGCAAGTATTTTTGAATAGAGTGTTTTAATTACAGTTATTATAATGTAAATTGTCACGAATTCTGTTGTTTAGTAAGGGGGGGGGGGAGGGTGGAGGGGGGGATTTGAGAGGGTAGTTTTTGCCACAAGATCATTTCATCAACGTCGTGTGTGCTTGTTTCTTGTATAACGTCATATCAGCACAAAAATAATATTAGGTTTTGTAAATTGGGTATACTGAAACAAAGTTATAAGCAAATTTGGTGTGCATAATGTGATGAGCGAACTGCAACCGATTATATACTTTAAAGAAGATGCCATTAACACTACAATTACAATTAACATTAATACTCACTGAATGAAAATGGTAGTGTTAGACTTTTAGTTGACTATTTGGTAAAATTAACTCGGTATTTCTCTAGAACACTGATGTATTTTTGATTTTAAAAGTTAAAACATCAAATTTTTTCAAAATTTCAAACACTTTCAAAATTGAATTTTAATTATAGTTTATGAAAACTGCAAGAAAATAAAATAAAAAGTTAGTACCATCCAATTACCTAGTTCTACTCCCCCTCTCCCTCTCTAAATAATTTAGTTCACCACAGAAACTCTTATTTCTCTTTCTTCTTTGTTTATATTTTTATAAATAAATTTTTCCATTTAATTTATTTTATTTTCAAAAATTCTAAAATATTCCAATTAATAAAAAGAAAAATAATTTCCGGTATGTTTTCGCTTATTTGTCGCCGGGTCGTGTCTAGTTCGGTCCGCAGGGGGCGGATAGACGTAGGATGGGGGTCGTTGAGGTCCCTAGGGAGTACTGCGTCGTTGCGGCATCCGACGGTGACCAAAGGGGCGGATGTGGCCGAGGAAGAGCCGTCCGGACCAGGTAATACGGAGTCCTTCTAACTTTATTTTTATAATTATGCTGATTTTCAGACGATTAATTGGATTTTACTTCACGGTTTAATACCTTATTTATGTAATTTATCTAAAAGGGTGAAGTTCAGAATTCAGTGAAATTTTTTATCGTGCCATTGGGGTTACAGTTAGGATTATTTTTTGATGACAATTGTTTGATGTCAAATTTAAGACGATATCAAATTATACCGATAATTTGAAATTTTGGAAAACTTGGACTTTGACATTAGTACAATCAATTTTCGTCCCCTTTGATTACTGATCTACATTTATTTAACCGTTTTTGACGATATTATAATTTTAATTAAATTTGACAAATCAGAAGCTATAATTATGACGTAAGTCGTGATATTTGAATGATATTGATAAAAATAGGTTATCCCGAACTCTAACAGCATTCCCAGTTATAACAATAGTCATGGAATTTAGATTCTATATAAGGAGTAATTGTGTCTCCCTTTATTTGTTCTCTTCTTCTTACTTCCCTTGTCATCAGTTATTAAGTAAGATAATATTTTTAGATAAATGGAAAGATAAGCACGTAGATAAGAATGAATGGCCGTTATATCTAGATGTGCAAGCTACATCCCCCATGGTTTGAGATTTGTTTTTATGTTAATAAATTAATAAATTATTATTATTTGTTTTTCCTTTGCGAAAAATGGTAATTCTGATGTTAAAAGTGACTTGTTGCACTCTGTTGTAAGATATTAAATTGATAGCTATATTCGAGATATCATTCATATAATACTTTAATCCAGACGTTAAACTTAACTTGCTGCACCCTTTAGTAAGACGCTGCAATTGACAGAAATCCAGGCGTTAAATTTAAAGTTAAATAATTCAATTTATATTATTTAAACTTTCATAGATCTATTTATCTTTTCATTAAAATGTCATTTTTTGTAACATTATAATTTCTTTTTACTAATTACACCATTATTCATTTTTATATTTAATTAATGTACCATTCATTCATTTTCTTATTTTCAAACACTAAGCATTCCTTTTTATCGTTACAAATTCATTTTTCTACTAACTTATTTTATCATTTAGTTTTCTATTTATAACGCATTCATTTTCTTATTTCTTTCTTACAGACATACATCTGTTATATTCTGTGTAGGATCCGCGTGTGTTAGATGCCATGTTGCCGTATTTAATGGCAAGATTTGGCAACCCTCACTCACGCACTCACGCGTACGGTTGGGAGAGTGAGGAGGCCACGGAGAAAGCCAGGGAGGTAGGGAACTTTTTATTATACATCCCCCACCCGAATGTAGATCGGTTATTTAATACTATACGACCCGCCCAAATTTAGATATTATTTTATGCTACATATCCTCTCTAATTTAGATCTCTCATTTAATATTACATGACCCACCCAAATCTAGATCTGTCATTTAAAACTACATGACCCTCCGCAATTTAGATGTGTCATTTAATACTACATCGCGCACAAAAATTTAAATGTTCTTTTGAATTATTTATAGATATATTTTTATGTATTTTTGTACAAGTTGAACTTGTTATATCCATGATATAACAAGTTATATCATGATAACATGATTATATCATGTTATAACATGATATAATTGAACTTGTTATATCCATGATATAACAAGTTATATCATGATAACATGATTATATCATGTTATAACATGATATAATT
>JAQIXG010002802.1:0-16617 GCA_034700105.1 Oconnorella tubifera
ATTAGTTGCTAATCGTATAATTTAGACTGTTTCAAAGAATTTATATATTGCTTTGACAATTATAAGAATATAGTATTATAAAGAGATAATCTTAACTATAAAATAAAAGTTTCTTGTTTTATGCTTTGTTAAGATTTGCGAAAACTCAAAAATGTAATATTCCAGCCATATGAAATTTTGACAGACGTTCATCTGTTTATTTCCAGATTAATGCAAATAATTTCGGTGTTAAAAAACCATTTCTTCCCAAGTTATAAACATTTAATGTTGACATATGGCGACATTCAATTTCATACAAATTTCTTACGGACCAATTTTTTAATAATACCAAGTCAAGGCTCAGTGGCAGAGTGCTTAGAGCGCATGACTCAAAAGCCATAGGACCAGGTTCAATTCCAGAGAATGCTCCATATTTCAGTAACTTATTGCACCCTTTAGTAGACAAATTTAATTATTTAAATTAACAGCTACATCTGAGACATTGTTCATATACTATTCTAATCCAGACATTAAAATAAACTTGCTGCACCCTTTAGTAAGACGTTTAAATTGACAGCTACATCTTTGACATCATTCATATAATAATCCAATCCAGACGTTAAACTCAACTTATTATTACTATTATCCAATGCCTTTGTCTAGCATATCTAGCGATATATATATAAAACACTAAGCAGTCGACTGACCCTCCAGGATAGAAGTCTCCCCTGCCGCTGCAGCAGAGTCGAGCCAGTCCTTGACTGATGTCTTCATTGCTGTCCATCTATCTGGCAAGTCTTCTGGAAACCATTTCTATATGAACAAAACATCATTATTCCTTATCTAAATCTTTTTGTTATTTAACGTCACATCAGCACAATAGGTCACACATTGTGAGCTGTGGGTATAAACCTTACATAACTAGTTTTATTTTGTTTTTAGCTTAACGTCACATCAGCACAAAAAGGTGACAGGTTGTGAACTATGGGTGTAAATCAAGTGATGAGTGAACGATTGAGTCTTAATACAGAGTAACTAATTTTACTTTGGAAATGACAGGTGAGGGGGGTGGGCAAATGCCACGTAAATCTTTAACTAATTTTTATTCTCAATAAATATCATATTTTCATTGTTACAAATATATCATAGATGGATTTTTGATGATGTAACGTTAATGTATATTGTTTCTTCTTTTTTAGGTTATATCACGGTTAAGTTTAATGTCTAGATTGCCGTATTAATCTAGAATACTAAAATTATAGTTTATATAATACTAGCATCAAAACTTGTCGGACGACAGGCATAAAAATATATTTCTATGCGAAAAATCATTTTACTATCAACTATCAACTGTAGTTGATAGTTGATAGTAAAATGATTTTTCACATTTAAATATTTCTGTGTTTTTTTTCTTTTTTATGGCTGTCGTCCGACAGGATTTGCTGATTTCAAAAATCAAAACCATTTTTAACCGTTTCAGGGACGATATCACCGATTTCAAGGACAATCGAACCATTTCAAGGAAGTATTACGAACCACTTCAAAGTAAATATTTTTTACCGCGCAGTATTTAGATACCTTTGTAATCTAAATACTGCGCTAACTTGTGAACGAAGCTTCTATGGCCAAAATGGCATATATTTTCAAAATCAGCGTAAAAAACTGAGTAAGTATGCCGAATTTCATTAAAATCGGTGCAGAGGTATCAAAATTATTTGGTTTTGAAAGTATGATTTCTCAGATTAGGAATAAATTTAATTAAAATTTATTCCACAGATGGCCTATAAGTTTTTTTTACAAACGTTCAATTTTATTTGTCTATATCCGTAACATTTGTAACTAATTTCAACGCATAATATAAATTTAATTATCAGAAAATAATATTCTCCTAATTTCTTTAGTGACATGAATTTTTTGACGCGTCAGAACGCGTCAGTAATATATTAATTTGACACCTTTTTAATCGCGTTACGTGTAATGGGTATAGCTGAATGATATAGAATTACGGACTGACGAATCTATACAATTATTATATTAGATAAGAAATAGTGAGCTATCCGGGATTTGAACCTGGACCTGTCACGTCCGAGTCCTACACTCTAACCACTTCTCTACTTAACCTTATTCAAGACTAATACTACTACTAATAATACTACTATTACTGTTGAATACCTTAACTTCTGGTAGATGAATAGAGTTCCCCCAGGACCTCAATGTCTCTGTCACTTGATTCATTTGTTGAGAGTCAGGCAGATAGTCCTTCATCCAACTTGTATCTGGTAGACTGTCCTTCCATGACTCATACGTCTACAAACAGTCAACGTCACATCAGCACAGTTAATATCAGACTAGTAAGTCCAGAAACATTCAATGTCACATCAGCACAGTTAATACAAGACTAGTAAATCTAAAACATTAAACAAAATAAGCTCTAAATAGATTTTACATCTATATTTAATGTTACTAATGTCACATCAGCACCAATAATTAATTTCTGTCTTTACTGCTTAACATAACATCAACACTATTTAAATTATTTCGTCATTTAAACATTGAACTAGATTATTTTAAAAATAATAACAATAAAAAATTATTTTATTAAAAAGACAGAATGTGAGATCCTTTAACTTAGTGCCCAATTAGGTTGACTCAGTCATCCATCTCTTTGGAGACAATGAAATGAGTCTAAGTGATGCCTGGGGCAGAAATACAAGTTGTGTCAAACAGTAGGCTCTGTTCATTCATTAACTCACTACTTTTTTGTTACCCCATATCTAATCGTCTCTTTTTTATATACAAGTAAAAATTCAACAAATCCTAATACCAAACCAACCTGGTGCATCGATATCCCTCCCCCCACCGCACCTGTAAATATAAGATATCGTAGTTTCAAAGCGCGCCCCAACACGCTGCCTAGCGCAGATATACTGCCCACATTTCTTCTCTCTAGACGCAACGCAATGACGCGTTTAGAAATAAACGGTTTATATAAAACGTCCCTCGGGAACCTAATAGACGAGAAAAAGATGACTCGTTGAATGCGGTCAATGCGGCGAGTGACTGAAAGAAGACGGCTAGCGGCAATTGTTTGAGAGATGGGACCACAAGGACGGGGTGGAATTGTGTGAAGTTTTTGATGATGGGATAGTTTGGTACATTGGATGCAAAGTCTCCTGTAGTGAAATAGAAAATGAACAGAATAATAAAAAACAAATTGTTATATCGAGAGGACAGGGGCATTTATATCACAAATATATATTTATATCCCTCCTCCCCACAAAAAGAAAAACTTTTAGAGAGGAGAGATTTAGACACCTCTAATGAAATTAATTAAGTATTTTCCAATGTTAAAATCCTGTAAAAATACCACTAAATAATATTTTCATATAAAAAATCTCAATTAAATAGCGAAATGATCCTAAATAATGAATTAAGCTATAAATTACACATAAATATATGTTGACCTGTAGAATATTCTGCAAATGAAACATTTATCAAAATCGTCGAAATTATGCAATATTTTACAATTAAATCAATTTTCCATAGAAAGCTTAAAATACACAAACTAAATAATACAAGACGTAAATAAAAATCAACCCCAACGTTATAAATTAATCTTAAAGTTGGGCAAAAATTAAAAATTATCATTTCATGGCCGGCCGAGGTTTATGCAACCGACCGGCTTGGACCGCATTTTATGCAAAACTAAAATTAATATTATTTTAAATAAGTTAATAATTTAAACATACGAACCCAAAATTTCCCTTCCCTAACACGTACATGACTTAATTAATTTTTAATTATTCAATTAATAATAAATAATAATAAATTATAATAATTTGTAATAAATTAGTAAAATTATTAATTTTGAGTTAATCCTTGAAATAGAGGAAACAGATGACGGCCTTCACCCCCCCCGCAAGGCGTAATTATTAGTCAACCTTGTAATCATCTATATCCTTTGAGACAATTGATACAGCGACATTTCGTCTAAGAGCGATTGTATGATGATTGGTATAGCGACTTTTTGTCTACGAGTGTTTACATGATAATTGGTATAACGACTTTTCGTCTAAGAGTGTTTGCATGACAATTGCTATAGCGATATTTCGTCTAAGAGCGTTTGTAAAACGACTTTTGATTAATGACAGTTGGTCTAATTCAACTATTATTAGGGTTACTGCTGCTTTGGGATAAAATAAGAGAAAAATTACTTTATGATTAGAGATAGACTATGCTACGAGAAAATTGAGTAGACACAGAGACCACTCAAATCAAAAAACACAAACGCTTCGTTCACTTGTTGCATCCTTTATTAACGTGCGTAATACGACTGCTACTAGTTATTTTACAGAGTGAAGACCATCAAATTACATTTTGTGATAGGCTTATTTGTGAAAATGCTGGCTTTTCCAAAATGTAAAGTTTCGTTTTTCTATTAAATGCTGTATATCAGTCAGTATATATTTCTACGATTGTATATTGGTATCTATGATATTAGTCAATTTAAGCGTCTCATTAAAGGGATATATTGATACTTTGCACAAATTGAATCGTATTCATTTGAGTTCAGTTTCTTAGAACTTCATCAAACTTTAAACTTTTGTAAACTTATTTGATCAATTGAAATGAGCAACAAAGAACAAACGCTCAACTCAAATTTCCATAATTTTCTTATCAAATCTTTTTTATTATATTTATAAAACTAATTAGTTGAAAAATAAATTTCCTTCAAGCAAGGCAAAAGTTCAATAAGATACCAATTATCATCATTGTCATCATCAATGATGATCATGATCATTATCATCATCAATTATCATCATCAATATCATCTTCTTTATCCATCATATCCTGTCAACAAAAAAAAAACTGTTAGATTCAAAATGCGTAAAACTACCCAGACAAAACGACCCCGAGTGTATAAACCCAACAAAATGATCCCGTCAATTCATTCAATAACTACAACTCAAAACAAACCTAAACTTAACCCAAAATCTAATCCTAACCCAAACTACAATCCTAAACCTAAACTCCAACCCTAACCTTTAAACTAACAATTGAGGTTATTTTGTCTGGTTAATGTATTCAGGGCCGTTTTGTCTGGGTACCAAATATCACACAATTTCAACACTACTGTAAGCTTAACTTCATATTTTGAATACTAGTCTAAGATCTAGAACACAAATGAATGTAAACAACGTTGAGCGAGCTACTACCCTTGGTTCCTTAGGTTCTATATCCTCCCCATACTGTATAGCGATGTCTATCTGGGTGAGTAGGTCACTCACTGACTCTTCGTCCGTTATATCTAGAGACAGAAACTTCACCAGACTGTAATCTTCTATCTGTAGTTTAAATTATTTATTTAATATAATAATAATTATTTATTGTTATTTAATCGTGTGTTCAAACTATTAACTTACTGTATATTGTTTAAACTGTCCGGAACTCATTTTGTACTGTCATCAAAAATTGTGTATTTTTTTTTTTTAAAATAGCGCGATTGATTTATTTATTAAATATAATTATTATTTATTTATTAAAGATAATTTAATGGATTATACGGTATATACTTTAATTGATTAAGGTTAAGTTTAGCGTTAGGATTATCATAATATGTGAACAGTTTGTGTGTAAACCAGGTGATGAGTGAGTTTTAAGACAGAGCAGTAAATAAGTCACATCAGCACAAATGCGTCTATTTACTGACGCGTTATGAACTGTGTGCGTGTATAAATCAAGTGATGAGTGAACGCTTCACTCTTAACACAATAGAGCAGTAAATTATTTTTCTTTTAAAATGACAAGAAAACGTTATAAAAAGATAATTAACATAGGGTAAAATGATGCAAACTAACCAAATTAGCTATCGAATGATTTAATCGCTTAAATTTGTCTCCAAAGTTGGAGTGATCTAATTCGTCGGCTATTAATAGCGGCAAATCAGGTTCTAGGAACCGTTCTAAGCTTTGTCGCGACTTTTTGTTCAATAAATCTATTTTACTAATGACTGAAACGTGAGGTATCTGTGTAATAGAACAGATCTCTAGTTTAATCATTAAATAATATAACTTATAATAATACAACTAAATTTATTAACTTTATTAAAAATACATGAAATAATAAATACAACTTAATCTTTGTTAGTTAAATATCACCAAAGCGCAGTTAATTTTGTGGACTAGTTTAAATAACTGAAATGACAAATTTATACAAGATATACAAATACAAGATTCATCCATCCATCCATCCATCCATCCATCCATCCATCCATCCATCCATCCATCTTCATAGGTTTCCTATCAGTACCACCTATGATTCTACCTCTAGATTAACCATGGCAGAGAGAGCTGACAGCACGCCTGACACGAACTTTGATGCATCCAGCATAAACTGCGCATCAATGATGAACACTCCGCATACGTTAAAGTTCCACTGTCTCAACTGTTCTACTAACTGATGCATTACTGGTATGTGAGTATATAACTCTATCTGTCCTGTAGACATGTCAACAAAATAGCATCAACGCTACCCTGACAAAATGATCCCAAAAACATTAACCTGACAAAACAACCCCATCAATTCATTTAATAATCCTAACCCTAATAAATTTTAAATTTAACCATAATCCTAACCCTAACTTCTATTTTTTACCGTTTTATTTTAAAGTTTCAAAATTCGAAATAAACGCGTCATGATAACTCGTCTACCAACTTTCTTTTGGTCCGGGAAACTATGCCTACCAACATTTGGTCTATTGACATTTGATCTATCAATATTTGGTCTACCAACATTTGGTCTACTGCTACATTAAGGTTAGTATAAGGATTAGATTTAGGACCAAGTTAAGGCTTAAGATTATGACTATAATTAAGATTATGGTAGACCAAAAGTATGTAGACCAAATGTATGTAGACCAAATGTCTGCAGATGAATTCTGACTGAACAGCCAATGCTTATATTTCTAAGTGCTAGACATATAAATATATATAAATATTTCTCTCTCTACCAACCTGGACAGTCAAATAAAGTGTAGTCGTCCTCTATATCATCCAGAGCTTCTTCTAGCCAGTCAAAGTTTTGAGCAAAATATCTGAATTATTTAAATTATATACCAAATAAGTAGTTTTTTAAATCAATAAAATCAGAATGAATACAATTTAAATATATACTACGTATCGTTTTTTGTTATCTGGTTAATGTAGTAACGGTCCATTTGTCAAAGTACCCAACACAATATTGACATAATTACAATGTAAAATAAAATAAAGTGTTAATTTATATGATAAAATGAAAATAAGAAATAAATAAATGATTATGTAAATAACTGACTCCATACAAAAGAGCAGTCCCCCATTGGGTCCAAACTTCAATGACTCATCATCCATGGCATCATCTACACTTATCAAGTCACGTACATCTGATGGTATAACAAACTCAGTTAATACTTAATTAATGTCACATCAGCACAAATAGACATTTAACTAAAGGCTTGTTTATTACTTAACGTCACATCAGCATAAATAGCTACTTAACGCTGTAGACAAAGATTGAATTCAATCATTCATATTCGAACATTATTAAAATAAAGTTAATTGAAAATTAAATTAGAGCGAAAGGAAGTTAATTGAAGAAATTAGTGTACAGAGTATCAGAGATATATTGATTCTTAATGATGTATGTTAAATGCTTTTTCTTTAAAATTTTACTAGTGTAGAGTTGAATTATTTGATAAACAGACACAGACAGACAGTAAGGTAAGCAGACAGACAGACAGACAGATAGAAAGTTTACTTTACTTAAATGATAATTCTGATATGTAATTGTTATAAAATGCAAATTTAAAGTTACATTAAGCCGATAAAAAGACAGAGACAGAGAGACAGACAGATAATCAGATAGATAAACAGATATACAGATGCTTAGAAAGAATTTTCTTACAGAAAGACATATATATTTCAAAATATAAAGCAACATTAGCATACTACAACACCAGGAAATAACACCAATTTTCTTTTACGATTTTTACAAAATCTAATAAATACAACATCTTCAACATAACAGCACATATATATATTAACAAATTAAAACTATATAATACATGTCTTGAAAACATAAATTCTTATATATCAAAACATATACTAAATTATATTTGACAAGTTGCCTAACAGGGGAATATAAAAGAATAACTAGAGACAGAATAATAAATACCTGCTAGAACAGGATATTTGAAATGTTCCGCCGCTGGATCCAAGTTAACAACATGAACTGTTCTATGGATCGTCTCACAGTGCTGTAAGATTGTGTTGCAGTAGGTAGACTGGGGTAAAATTAAGATAAAATACAAATCATCTTAGTCTATGCTCTAGCAAGTACTACATAAGTACAAGTTGTTTAAAAGTCAAATTATAATTAATAATGTTAATGTATCTTAGTAATGTTCTTATAAACTATCAAATTTATTTATCAGCTTATTTGTAATAAATTGATTTGTTCCATGCGTACAACAATCAGCTTTGTCAAATGAAGTCTTCACAATATACAGAATGCAATGAAAGCGGTTCAAGGTTCAGGCGCTAAGTGTAACACACTGTGGCTAGTCTATTATCAAAAACCATCAAGCCCCGCCCCCCCCCCTCTTATGTCTGGACTTTTAACCGTTACGCACATGCAGACAGACAGATAGAACAGACAGACAGACAGACAGACAGAACAGACAGACAGACAGACAAAACAGACAGACAGAACAGACAGAACAGACAGACAGACAGACAGACAGAACAGACAGACACAACAGGGAGACTATTTAAAAGAATGAATAAGAGCGTCATCGTTACCTTGCCGCACCCCGCTGGTCCCATGACGAGCTGCGCGTACCGAGGCATTTCAACTTTAAATCTTCGAAGAAACAAATATTTTATTGAAATTATACCATGTAGATTCTATATATTCTATATAACATTTGTTTACATTCGCAAATTTAACATTTCAATTTTTAGAGACAGCTTTTATTTAAATAATCTTAAGACATTATGTTAATGAACAAAATATTATAAGTTTGAGGCTTTCTTTTATTATATACTTTTCCCTGATCAGGAAAAATAGTCAAATAAATAAAAATTGAAATTTTAGCTAAAACAGCAATATAATATAATATCGCTCAAAACAATACAGTACTGGTTACATGTACGACAAGTGGCAGTATTATTTTGAAATATATTTTATATTAAAGTGTAACATCGGAGTGCAAATATTACAAATATTATAATATTTCAATATTATTAAATATTATTAATACTTACGTATTAATAATATTTAATAATATTGAAATATTATAATATTTGTAAAGATTGATGCATAATAGTAGATTTCAAGTTAACTTGTCTACTTTCAAACAATGTAATGGTGTACCGTATACGAAGAACGTTATCAGTTTCTAAAGAGTAAAGGAAGGGGAGCTTCCAGAAACTTGTCAAGCAATTATGTGAATCTTGTCAAGCAAGTATTATGACAATTCTGAAAATAAGTAAATAAATAATCTCTCTCTACAATAAATTGCAGTCTCAAAATACTCCTTATGCTAGGAATACTAAATCAATAGATGTTAAATTTCCTCGCGATCTTTAGCGGAGGAGCCACTACACAAAATAATTTAAACATTAATAATTTATTCACCAAACACTTCTGTATACTCACTATTCTTTAATAGCGGACTCTTGAACCGACTGCGAAAAAGAACGAGTTTGATGATTGAAGCTAAAGACTGGAAATGAGAGAATAAATAGAAATAAATAGGAATAAATACGTTTAAAAAAATAGATATGACCACCGGGTCCCGTTCCCCCAGTTATACAAAGTGTCTACATAGCCACGCTATGCTCACTATAAAAGGAAGCTATTTAACTTGCTCCCGTCTCTTTGTTAAAAGATTTGAACACGTGAAATAGACGAAGTGTGTCGCGCGTTTCGTGTCAAATAAAGACTTAAAAGTAACAACTTTCCCTCCTCCGCCTAATTCTGCCTAATTATTTACTTTATAATATTTTAAAGTTTTTATATATACAATCGCGCGTTTATTTATATCGCGTGAATTATAACGTTATAATTTTTATATTCGCGTTTGTTTCTATTTACGTCGTGTATTTCGGTGTAAACTGGAAACATTTCCCTCCTCTGCCTAATAATTGTTATATTATTTTAAGAGTTTTTATAATTACATTTATGCGTTTATTTATATTGTACGAATTATAACGTTATAAATTGTTGTTCTATACACGTGTTGAGTTAAGCGTTGTGACTGTTGACACGTGGGACGTGTAATTAGACATATGCTTAGTGAATACTAGTTAGCTCTAACAGTATTACAATTGATTATAGTGTTATACTTGCTTAATCAGATGTTTTATGGGGTGGGTAACTCTATTGCATTTTGTGATTGTCATAATAAATGTCGAAAAGGGAAACTGATGCAAATATAAGGCTTTATGATATTATGGTACATCTTTATTGGATCAGTCGAATGTTATAAAATATTAGTAGCAAATAAAACTACTGTAAAATAAGAATCTTTATTAAAGTAAATAATTGTTAGTTTAACGATTTGTTTAATATGTTGAGAAATTCATAATCGAATTTTCATTCAGTGATGATTAACTTCATACCATCTTTCGGATGACATGCAGAATGATTTTATATTTTACTGAGAATGAAAATTTTATTGAGCTTAGAATAACTAAATGTATGTTTTGAAGTTATTTAAAAATACTATATAAGTTGTATTACTGATGGGAAACGATTATTAAATGGACTTAAATTTGTAGCGCAGGTCTTTCATCTAGATATTACTATATTTAATTTTTATTCACTTTATTTGCCACTTTATTGTACAGTTCCTAGAGAATGCGTTACGTAGCTGCATACCTACTTGCCACATTGGGAGGCATAGAGAGCCCATCAGAGGCGGATGTCAAGAAAATACTGAGCAGTGTAGGCATTGATGCCAACGCTGAAAGTCTTAAGAAAGTCATCACTCAGTTGAAGGGAAAGAACCTCGAGGAACTCGTGACCGCAGGTGCTTAAGCTTTGGACTTTTTGAAGTTATTTTAATAAAAATTGACATCTTTTGCGCATGGGTAATGATTTGATTTGACTTTGCTTTGACAAACCAAAGAAAAAATTTAGATACGAGTTTGATTTTGTTGTATAATAATAGTTGATTGATGCACAATGCAAGTGTGCGTTGTCATTTAATGCAGCGTGCAACTTGTAATATTGTGCAATATAAAGACTGTATGTCAGCCTTCTTCAGGCTTTGTGCCGTTATTGTGTCGTTCACTTGACACATTATATAACGGCGCAAACGGTAAGAAGTGCCACATCATTCTAGGAACATATCGGAAGTGATGCGTTTTATTATATTACGCAGTATAGATTATGTAGAATGTCGGTTTAAGTTTTTAAATATATGAAGTTTACAGCTTTTAGAACAAGTATTCATTATTTTTATATTGGCGTCGCGTTAATTGCTTGCATTGATTTTTTTTAGTGTGTATTTATTTCATAATGTTTTTCTGATGCCATCTTCTGTCTAACTGAATAATATACTCTTATATAATAAGATTTTGTGAAATATAATTTCAACTTTTTTGACTTTGTATGCCGAGATTTGTAGTATAAAAGTGAGATTATTTTCTTGTTTCGTCATTTTAGGTCAAAAGAAGCTGGCGTCTATGCCGTCTGCAGCAGCTCCAGTAGCTGCAGCACCAAGTGCAGCAGCGGCTGGAAAAGCTGCTGCTCCTAAAGGTCAGTATGAAACTTTAATGGTTTGACTGGTACTCTGATGCAACGACCCCGAATACATTAACTAGACGCAACATCCCTGAATACGTTAACTAGACGCAACAACCCCGAATACATTAACTAGACGCAACAACCCCGAATACATTAACTGGACTCTACAACCCCGAATACATTAACTAGACGCAACAACCCCGAATACATTAACTGGACTCTACAACCCCGAATACATTAACTAGACGCAACAACCCCGAATACATTGACTAGTCAAAATGACCGTGAATACATTAACTGGACACAATGACGTGAAAGTTGATTAAATCTATAGCTTGCTGCACCCTTTATTCACTAAACGGCTTTTAGTGCTGTTGTACGTTGCGACAAATGCGATCACTGATTGTAATTCCCCATTTAACTTATTCTTTTTTGTTTTTAGCGAAAGAGAAAGAGCCGGAACCAGAACCCGAGGAAGATGATGATCTGGGTTTTGGTCTTTTTGAGTAAAAATAACAAACTGACCAACTGGTGGCGGGAAGATTTTATTCTAAATTAATTGTTAAAATATTTTATTCTAAGTCAATTATTTAAAGATTTTATTCTTTTGTTTTAATTAAACGCTGGCTGCGTGCAATTGTTAGTAAATTGTTTCGATTGTGTTCTAAAAATCCAGGGCCAGATGATGCCAATAATAATGTATTAATAATGTAATAAAGTTCTTCAATTGTTTAAATAAAATATTTAATATTGTAAAATGTATTGCAATATATCAAAAGTTTTATAAAATATTTTAGTCTCTAAAATATCCGTCTGTCCCCCCCCCCCCCAACTCCCTTTAAATTTCAGTAGGTGCTGTGTTCATTAAAAACTGACCTAGTTCTAGAGACATTTGACCTTTGCCCTAGTTCTAGTCCATGATCTAATCTGATGTTAATTATACTAGTCTTGCTATTGGTTTAACATTGTTTATGTCTCGGTATCATTCGTTATTGTGACTGAATTGTTACATTCCTTATTAATAATGTGTTCAATGAAATTGTATGATAAATAATTTTTGACTCGAAATAAAAAATTGTCCTTGTTATTGCTATACAACAATTTGTTACTTCTATTCAATAACAATAACTTATTCAACATTCTCAATAACAATTGATACTTTTATTGCTATTCAATAACAATTGTCCATTCAACAATATTTGTCCATTTAATCGCTATCAATAATTGTCCTTTTTTATTGCTCTTTCAACAATTGTCTGTTTTCTTCCAAATGACGATAAGATTACAGTCAGTCACTGCTACCATGTGAGAACAGTTGGATGTCAATGCAACGCAGTTGATCACCAAAGGCTGAAAACATAAAACTTGCACATAGGTCTGCTTGTGTGATCAGACGCAGTATTCACTTTAGTGATACCTTACCGTTAAATTTTCACTGCAAATTTAGCGGCAAATTTAGTCTTTTATCTATACAATCTGTCTATCTATCCATCCATCTATCTATCTCTATATTAATATATCATATTTATGATATCAAAATACAATAATACTGCCAATTAAATACACAAAATCCATATAATCTGAGAAGAAATATATCTCTATCATCTATTTAAAACTAAAGAATAATATGTATCTATATCCATCTACCTTTCTATTTATCATCAATAAATCTATCTGTTTATACATGCATCCATCTATCATGCAACCAAGATTGCATTAATCATCTACACATTTGACATTCATAATTGATACAATTCATCCACCCATCCATCCATCTACCCATCTGTCCACCAATCCATCCATCCCTTCACCAATCCACCTATCTACCCATCCATCCACCTCTCCATCAATCCACCCACCCGCCGTACCTCAGGTTTCTCCAGCACATCTGTCATTCTTTGTTCTTCTTCTCTCTCTGAATTTATACAACACTGGGGCCACGGTAATATCTAAACACGAATATAACTTTAATTCAATTCAAACTTCATTTAATTAATCTAACGCAAAAAAATATTTATTTTTAATTAAAATCTATACAAGTTAATGAGAAAGTTGATAAAATGTAAAATCAGGTTTAAACATTGACATCTGAATACATGACTGAATGTTGAGAGATAAACTTTGCGTTCTCAAATGTAATAATTCAAACTAGGTTCGTTTGTCATTTAACGTCACATCAGCACAAAAATACTATTTTGTGACTCGCTCTGAACTGAATCCACAGACACAGAGTGATGAGTGAACGCTTTGGATTCTTTCATAACACAGCATAGTAAATAATATTCCTTTATGAATGAAAATATAGGCACATAACAAGCTTGCGTTAATTATTATTCCTGAATGGCAACCTTAATTAATTTAATTAGTTAATTAAATTAATTAAAACAATAATCAGACTTTGTTAGGAGATATTAAAGAGTCGCTTGACTTGTTAGAAGCAAGTAATGTCTGAATGTTATAAAGCCAAATAGATCCTTTATCATCACCACAGGCAAGCAATCCTAGAACAATAAAAACAATTGAAAGCGTTTGTTTAATTTATACTTAATGTCACATCAGCACAAATGTGAGTGTTTGTGCTGCAGAATATGATAAATGATGACCGTCTCTTCCTATCTCTCTCTTTCTCTCTTATCTATCTCTTAAAAAAATATATTTTACAAATGAATTATTAAAATTGAAAGAGAATTCAAGTGCTTATGGCAATATTGTGAATATATTTAACACAAATACAGAGTACTTGTATCAAGAGTATCAACCTACCCACCTACCTACCTACCTACGTACCTACCTACCTACCTACATAACAGTACTAAACTAAGTATCTACCTACCTAGGTATACCTACACCCAACTACCTACCTAGGTACCTACATGCCTAGTATTTCCAATTACCCACCTACCTACCTAATAGTACTAACCTACCTACCTACATTTAGCCATGTGTCTACCTACATCAATCGAGCAATACATATAATACAAACTATTCATCGTACCCTGCCTGTAGCCCAGATTGATATAGTCCGTATCAGTCTGGGCCCAGCTCAAAGTAAACAGCGCTTCAACTAGAATCTTCTTCATCAACTTATCCGAGCATAGTATTTGCTTTATATTGAATATGTATATACATCCATGGGACACACATTTACACGCTGAAACAACGTAGATACCAGTAAACTAATTTATTCAAAAAATAAGTTATTCACAGAATAATTTCAAGTAACTAAATAAATCATAATCTAAGAGCTTAATTTTTTTTAAATACATAGCAGAGGTTTGTAGTGAGTGAGCTGATTGTCTCCGAGTTTAAGCCAGCAAGGATAAATACAATTAAATATTAACCCCTTTCCTGTGGAATTTTTTTAATTTTTTGCCGCTTAATGTGGATTTATTTACTGCGTAAAAAATAATGTGTAAAACATAATAAAATACATAAATAATTATATAAATATAGTTATACAATTATATAAATATATATAGGCCCTAATTATATATAATTATATATAATTAATAAATCGAAAAATAATGCTAAAAGTTTTCAAAGTATCAATGTTAAATTTAACATTGACACAATGCAGCGGGTCAATATTTTACTTATTTTTAGTCTTTGATAAAAAATTTCATCAAAATTTTATGTCCAGTATGGCCATCTAGCGAATCAGTATTATCATCACAGTGAGTGGATTGGACTGGCTAATAGAAAACGTAATATTACGTTTCGCACATTGGCGGAAAATATCAATCAAACGTAATATTACGTCCACACAGGAAAGGGGTTAATTGTATTTATTTACATATATATACCCTATACACCATTTGTAACCTGCAGGCTAATAACTAATCTGTGAAATACATTAAAAACGACAAACAAACTTAAAATACACACCAGCATATTGCTCATCTACCAGCACTAGACCATCTACAGCTGAATCTTTGCCATTAGTAAAACGTAACGTTGACAATTGTTCTCTGAATAGAAAAGAAGGCATGGACTAATTTGCAGAAGATACTTTACATAAACGGCTTTAATTTTTTCGAAACGAGGTGAACCGGAAGTGGTGAAATAGAAAGGCATTGATTGCTAGCAAAGACCTATGAAGAAACTTCGTTCCTACCCCCATAAAGTTTTGGTAATAAATTTAAAAATTTCAAAAATTTATTACAAAAAATTGGTGGGAGGTAGAATTGAAGTTTCTTCATAGATCTTTGCTAACAATCACGGCCTTTTTATTTCACCACTTCCGGTTCAGTTTCACGGCAAGTTTCGCAAATATTAAAGCTGTTTATGCAAATTCTATTTATGCAAATTAGTCTATGCCGAATAGAACAATAGAACGTGTAGAAATTATTTTCCAAGAATTTTAGGCCTATGATAATCATTTATGTACTTGTGTCATTTAAAGTCACATCAGCACAAAAATACTAAAATATATGACATCAGTGTTTAACAGTTGCAAGATGTAACTTCAAATATCTATCGATCTATCAATGTATCTGTCATTATATCATACTCATTATATCCATCTATCCATCCGTCCATCCACATCCATATATCAATCTATCCATCCGTCCATCCATATCTATATATCCATCTATCCATCCGTCAATCCATATCTATATATCCATCTATCTATCCGTCCATCCATATCTATATATCCATCTATCCATCTGTCCATCCATATCTATATATCCATCTATCCATCCGTCCATCCATATCTATATATCCATCTATCCATCCGTCCATCCATATCCATATATCCATCTATCTATCCATCCGTCCATCCATATCTATATATCCATCTATCCATCTGTCCATCCATATCTATATATCCATCTATCCATCCGTCCA
>JAQIXG010002803.1:0-16610 GCA_034700105.1 Oconnorella tubifera
CCGATCTCAATGAAATATCGTTCCATGAAACGAATTGCTTCATATTGAAACTGTATTGAAATTTTTATAAAAGCAATAATCTGTGATTTTGTAACCTGTAATTTTATAAATTGTAACTTTTTAAATTTGATTACTTATTGCTTACAAGTAGTTATTACTACTTGTAAGCAATAAGTAATTATTTCAATTAATAATTTAATCTGCTGGCAATATGTAGAGCTGCAATTTATATATTAATGTTTGAAAATTATTTTAGAACTTTAAAGTAATTCATTTTTGATGATAACGTCACTGAAAGTAATAATGGCTTCAGAGTTGTCAGTAGCAAGCTGTTAATAATGAATTATAACAATTACAAGGAGACATTATTGAACACATAAAATTAAGCAATAATAATTTTTTTACTATAGAGTAGGCCTACAAGCGAGCGACTCTCAGCCCAGCCCAGGGTAACAAGAAATGCGGCCCCGAAGTTTATAAAATTAAAAATTCACGTTCATTAGATCCTGAAATCTGCCATTAATCAAAATATTTAATTCTATTTCTATTGATTTTTGTCTTTTGCTCACATTCAATGCTAAAATGCAGATACACAATCATATAAACTAATCTGGTAGTATTAGATTTAACGTCACTGAAAAAGTAATGGATTACATCACTTTACACAGAGAAATTGTCACGATTAGTTTACACATTAGTATTGTAAAAGACGAGAATCAATAAAGATAATTTCTATTCTATCTAGCATTATATCCCGAGACTTTTTACAGTATAGATTCAAAAGATAAGTTTAATACTTGAATATAATTAAATATACTTAAATTTAAGTAAAATATACTTCGATATAAGTTTTATCAGTTAGAAATATATTAAGACTAATAAAATTATATATATTGTACACGCAGTTATTTAATATTAAATTACACGAAATCATAATTTAGATATCGCCTCTAAGTTTATAAACGAGTATAAATTTAGTTCAGATGAGTTTTTAAATAACAATACCAGTAACAATGATATCGGGGAAAAAGCACTCGATGAAAGTGACTGATTTCCACCTCTAACTGGAAATGACTGAGAGAGCAATCATTCACTCAAAATTGAAAAACTAATTGTCAGGCATGTTATAAATTTCAGTTTCACTTTTGATAATTTTACGGTAAATAATAATAATATAAGTATGAGTAAAAATTATAAAATCGCAGTATTGAGAACAAAAATTCAATGATAATTTTAGATGAGAATTTGATGAAGAATTTTAATGACATATTGTACAAGTTAATCAATATATATATTTGAATATTTCAATACTTCAATATTCTCAAAATTCAAAAATAATAAACTGTAGAATCACGAGAAGAACAAGCGAAGTTGAAACAGTTTTAAATGCACTGCAATAATTGCCTAGAATAAACAACAAATTGATAAAGTACATTTAATTGTAACATATCATTTCGCATCAATTTTTAAATTCAACAAATAAAAACTTAGATAGAATGAACTTTACTGTAAATAATCAAGATTACACAAGATTACTCAGTAAATAATGAGGACTTATATGGGTTTATGCATTGCAAGTTAATATCTGTCTAAATACTTCACTATTTAATATACACTGTAACTGTCACCATCTGTAAACTTAACTCGTATACACTGTAGACTTTTATACATGATGCATATTGCACATTTATAATCTTCTTTAATCTGTAGTGTAAGCATATAAATTTTTATGATGAAAGAAGTAACTGTAAACTTCACAATTTAATATGTTTATAATTGATTCTTCAGGTGGTTTTAATAACGGGTTTAAAAATATTTAAAACAGACTACACTACAGCTCATAGAACTGATGTTAAAACTAATGAACTTTAAGCCATAGTGTTCAAAGTATAGCGCAGTGTCGACTCTACAGATCTATTAATTGCAACTGCAGTATTAATTGCAACCGCATGGGTACAGTATTCAAATTGTTCATTATGATAATGAAAACTGATAATTTTACAGTAAAAATACTAAAGAATAAATTAGCAATAAAGTTGATAATAAATAACCCTAGGATCAATCAATGAAATACTAAAAGCAAAGCAACTCATAGCAAACTCAATATCATGCACAGTGCACAACCAATAAAAGTAACACAACATTGCAATGCATAGAACTTTATTCCATTTTCACACCATTAGAAATATTATTGCCAAATAATTTATTAAGTTTATTACTGTATTTTGAAATGCTAGTCTAAAAAGTGATCCAATTTAATAACATATGGGGTTGATGTTTGGATTATCATTCGTGAATGACATCAAAAATCTAGCACCTTCTTAAAGGGTGTCCCAAAAAGGCTGAAAGTCACTAGGGACTCTAATTCGATTCTAATTCTGTCTTACTAACCACCTAATTACAACTTGACAAGTTCTCACAAAGCTTCATTATGGAATTTATATGCAAATTATTAAATATTCCAGAACCAGAGTTGCTCAAACCGCAACATTAAGCATCTATATCTTTTTGGCAATATAAATATGTAAATTTTTAATTGATGTTTTACATTTTTAACATTATGATTTAAACTTTATTCATTTTTCTTAAGATAAACACTGAGAAAACACTGAGAGAAATATCACCAAAGAGATAAAGAATGAAACAACTATTGTTCTCTTTGTAGTCAATTATTCGCAAAATGCTATTTCCAATACTACCATATTCCGAGCATATACCCAATACAACGTCAGACTATTTCTTGCAAAAATATTGCAGTAAAGATAAAATTAAATAAATTACGAGATCAATGATATATTATTATATACGTTTTGTGAACACTGGATACCAAGTAAACTTTATTAAAAATGCTCTTTCACCTAGATTATAGAGGCAGACAAGTAGAGTAATTGTCCTTTGCGACAGGATTTTAAAGAATTACAGAAAACCTGTTTTATGGAAATCTAAACTACTCTCTGATGGAAGGGAAAATGGTTCTAAGCCTTATTGGGGAGAATGGATTTTTATATTTTATAATTATTCAAAATACTAGTCTTGCAATAAATCTTCATAAATTATTCATCACCCTTTTGGAGCCTCAACAATTCACAAAGGGGCTCTCATCTAACTTACTGACTCTGTAAGTCAGTAAGTTACTGACTGTACAATACTTGCACCTGTATTAAAACAACTCTTCAGATTATAAATCATCCTGATTTTTAAGTTTTCTAAATTCTTTAAAAATTCTGTAAATCTAAGTAAATTTTAAGGTAGAATCTAATACTAGCCACTCTGTGATATTCCTCTGTACTATACCCTACTCCCAAGACTAGTTAACTTCTTGTTTTTCTCTTTCTTTCTAATTTCCTTTAAATATAATAATTAAATTTAACATTCATATAACTATTAAGAAATAATGATACTACAGAAACCGATTAATAGCATTAGACACCTTACTAAATGATAGAAATCCATATATTTTTTAAAACTGAAATTGTAAAATCGAGTCTCAAGGTTGAGAATTTAAATGTGCACTCCCTTATCATAAAACGTTACATTAAATAAAACCTTTTTAACCGTTTGTATTTATAATAAAATACCCATTCAATCACGATAAATATAATTAAGATAAATATAATTAAATCAATATACAAACTTTAATAAAAGAACTCAACTAATTAATACACTGATCACAGAATCTAGACACACTTCACGAAAACAAAGCGAAATTCACAACTCGCTGCTTGGCTTTGAAATTTAAACTATAATCAAATGATCAATTGCCATCGTGTCGAAACAGAAATGACTTGAGAAGTTCATATGACGCGTTAATAACACCCCAAGAAATCAATGACCGAGTATAATTAACGTGAACCCCTCTGAACATCGCACGAACACTTCGATCTCGCTCTTCGAATATAATTCTAAAAGTTGCGACGACGGAAACGTACGGACCGCCTACAGTGCGTTGCATGCGCGTTTTGATAACATTCACCGGATAAAACATTGTGCTGATAACGGCACCGAGGAAGCCACCGCTCGCAAAATTTCCCGCAATATCGGCGGCTTTTGTTCGCGGAGAGGGAAGAAGATTCTTTACGTCGTTACGGAAAAGAAAGAACAAAACGTTGCTGGGACCGTTGCGCATCAGTATCGGTACGAGACCGCGGTAGTACTCACGTGGACCAAAGTCACCTAAAGCGCGAAACGTATGAAGAGTATTGCGGTATTTAGCGTGGTAATGTTTATCTTGGAGTAATGTTTGAATACGCTCGAAAGGAGTGAGTATCGCTTCAAGACAACCGGCCATTAAAGCGGATATCGCTTTATTGACGACTAAAGGCATGGAAGTACACCGCTGACTTAGAATCTGATTGAATTCGTCGTACATTCCAAACATTATCGAGAGGGAAGCGGATTTCTGGAGAAGAGGAGGTAGGACACCGCGATACAGATGGATGTATCCTTCCGTTTGAAGTTGACGCAATGCTGAACTGGTGCCTATGCCGCTGAGTTGTTGGCGAAATATGAGTTTGTTGAGAGGAAAAGTCGCGATGATGTTGACTGATGCGGCGCCCCAGCCGCATATAAATTCCTGCGAAGAGTTGTGATTGGATGCGTTAAAGACGTGATCACTGGGGTCACGTTGTGAAGGATCCGGGTCATCGTGTAAAGAAGTGGAAACGTTATGAGTCGATTCTCTCATGTCAGCGAGACTTGCCATCACAATGTCAACTTAAAATACAGATGTGTTTAATTGTTAATTACAACTCGATATGTTTTTGTTAATTTCAAGAGTTATTGAATAAACATTAATGAATTAGTAGTGAAATGTAAAATGCACTTGGTTAAAGCGTGCAGAAATTTTAATATCTTCGGATTCCAAGCTTTAAATTCTTATAAATAACTGAGTTTCGAAAAGTGAAAAATCATTATATTGACGAAATTAACCAAAGAGGATATTTCATTTATTAATTTACGAAGTGTACTATCAAAATTGTGATCTCACGATATCTAATAAAACCATGTACCTCATGCTTTCAATTTTATTCGTTTTAAGGAGAAAATTGGAAGAAATCTCTAAAAGGTCTTTAAATTTAATTACTAACAAGTAATTATTATTAAGTTTAATAATAATTATCGTAAGAATTAGCCTAAACATAGCCTAACATTAATTTATTTCACAAAAAATATAAAAAACTAACCATTAAGTATAAATTACGTCCCCTACGTAATGATGAGTTAAACTGAAATTAAATTATGACATTTATTCTAACACTGTTTCATTATTTTTAATTAGAATAAATAAAAATTAAACCAAGGCCAATTTTCTTATTGTTTTTATATTTCACACGCAGAATGTCAAGGTCCACTGGGTACGAGACAACTCACTTGTTTTATCAGAGGGAAATTTTTAAGGTCAGAACATTATAAGAAATCTGACGACCTTTTTCCAATCTGCGGAGTCAGACGATCCTTTATAGACTCATTTGGAAATAAAGCTTTGATTAAGCAAGATCTATCATTCATTTTTTAATGTATTTCTGATGCGGTATCTTTAATGACCGCTACAAATTGTTTACGACATGGAACAACACTTAATGTGTAATTTATATAATTTTGATCTGTATATGATGATACAGATCCAAGCCACCGTACAGAAAGGGAATAATTGCCATCTAACTCACCCAAGACATGAGTCTATCTCCCCCCCCCCCCAAAGACTCCAATTCGGCCTTTATGAGACCTTTATTAGACAGCTCGGCCTTTTATTAGAGAAGTACAGGGCCTGATTATGCTTTGTGCCAACTGCGCCGCGGCAGAGGGCCCTCAGATTTTCTAGGGCCCAAAAAATTTAAAATGATATCTTAAAAAAATAAATGTACAAACTTTATCAGTATACGTTTGTTTGTGTAAAACAAATGTAATTTATAACGCAGCGATTAGATTTTTCACAAATTTAATGTTTAGTTTTACTCGCTGTATAATTAGCGCCATTATGACGTAGCGATTAGATGTTTAACTAATTTATTTTTAGTTCTATTTTTACTCGCTGTATTATTAGCGCCATTATGACTTCACAACTATATATACTTTCTCAACCAAAAATATCATAATATTTCAGGCACTAATAAGCATGTATTATTTCTTTTATATTTTTAGCAAATTTCAAAACATTAACGTCTAAAAAGATAAGAGCATTTAATTGCATGCGTCTGATCTTAGATTCACTACGAATTTACAATGGTTTAATTGACTAAAAACTGATTTTTTTACAATAGATAATTATCACTTAAATCCAATTTTTCTCATTTCCTGGATTATCACTTGTCCTGATCTGAAATCTTTAGGAGAGAAAAAATTTCATAAAATTGTAATCTTTACAACTTAAATATTTAAGATACCGAATAAGTACCTCAGTTGTTTTGTTGGCTCAGTGTGAGCTGCTAATGTACGTTTAGCAGGAGAATCAGAAAACGAAAGATAGAAACAAGCGATCGGATCCACAAAACCAACTTAGGCAAACTTAGAAAGAACTTAAGCAATTCATATTAAAATCTAAGTTGTAATCTACAATAATTACCAAGTCAAAGATAACACAAAACTTGGCGAAATGACAAGATCATAAAATAACCGACCAGACGAATAGATAAATGTGATGAGAGGACCAAGAAAAGAGGCTTGGATCAGAGCTTGAAAGCCAAAAGTAGTCTAAGAGTAATATCAAAGCCAATAAAAGAACTACCAATATTAACATGATTTTATTGTTGCTAACATTGTGTATAATAAACTATAATATTTAAAACTGCAGTCAATATATAAACATTCTGATTCTACTGGTATATACTGTGATATGAGGCACAAAACGTTAAAATGCAGAATAATATTACACTACCGATTCATTGATCCAGTGATAAAAACACTAAATTTAAATATATATCAAATCAAAAGCATCAGTTTCAGGTCACTAACAATTTCACTGAAAGGAATGAAATAATAATTATGAAGAGCAAACAACTGCAAGTATGCTCAAAATTAAAATCACAGTGAATTTCTCATAATTTTTAAACTGTAATAATGACGGAAAAAGAACAACATTTTTAAACCGCAATAATATGGAATAGAGGTATAACAATAATATGAAGCAATATTAATAATCCTTTGCTGCACACAATAATTGAAAATACCTAATGATATCATAACCATTCTGTTGTACTTTTAAGATTAAAGTTAAGATTAGTGTTAAGTTATGGCTAGGTAATCTCTATAACCCTAACCCTTAATACTATAAAGTTAGTGAATTATTTTTCTTTTATTAATTAAATTAATAGCGAGGAAATAATGAAATTTCATTGATATCATAAAAGTACTTCAACTACTGCTTGTTGCACACTGCGCGTTTCACAGCATACTCTACATTTTACCCTATTCTACTCAAAACAAATCACTTTCTCTAGTAGATGCACAAGATTCTGCAACAAGGTATCATTCTTAACCAATCCCGCCCTTTAAATGAAATTATATTCTGTAACTCATTAAATGTTAAATTAATCTCATCTGTAAATCTTAAGATTTAAACAAGATTTAAGATTTATTCCCTTAAGATTTATTAGACTAAAGGGGCGGGACTAGTAAGAAAAATATGCCTCGTTAATGATGATTTAAAAATTCAAGCCAAAGTTTGTATAATTTCATATACAAAACTAACTCATCAAGTATATAATAAAATTTCTACAATATATACATATATAAAAACTAGTTTAACATAGTCAAAGTATACTAAAAAACTGCAATATAACTCAAATAACTCAAAAACTTAACTTTATTTCGTTACTTTCTCCAAAAATAAAAGAAAAACAGATAATGCAATACGTACTTAAACGTGTATAATATGTCTATAATAAAATCTCTACGTATAAAAATTAGCAGAATATAATCGACACGTTATAATGAAACGGAGCAAAAACAATATAACTTTAAATAACCTGGCAATAGAGACTAATGGCTAAGATATATATACAACAATATTCTACTACAATATGATAAAAATAATGACAATACATTGGATTACAAATACGATAGGTTATCAATCTTAATCAATATTAATCACCAAGTAGTCCGCTGACAAAAGTTGTACACTTCTAAAAATCCTTACGATTGCCATATAGAATAAATGCCGATTATTGAATTAAGTTTATAGTCTTCTGTTACTTTTACAGACGCTTTATTTTACAACACTAATTTGACTCAAAAAGTCAATTTGTGAAATTTGTCTATACTTACTATATTCATTATTTGTTTGTTATATAAGAAAAAAAAGGTGATTTAGTGACATTTTGTCAACCGATTGTGCAGAAATAAATTTCCTTTTGGAATGATGAGAATGTACTAATACTGCTTATACCAATTTTTGTTCACACAAAAATAGATTGTACTAATGAAATCAATACCTAACAAATTTGAAATAACATAAGATTACATCAACAATAAGGTTGCAGTTAAGGTTACGTTTTACGTCTGGATTACCGTAAATAACGATGTTGAAGACGTAGCTATCAATTTAAGCACCTCACTAAAGGGTGCAGCTAGTTTTGAGAAATAGTGAGTTAACCAGGATTCGAACCTGGACCTATCGGTTACGAATCCAACGCTCTAACCACTTCTCTAACGGGCCTTAACAATGTAAATATATTCTCATAATTTATAGCAATTATATAAGAATAACATCCCGCATACTACAAGCATATACAATTTGATAGCATATATTACATATATAATTAAATACTTTATTTATTAATCTTATAAAATAAAAAACATGTTTTAATAATGCCTCTGTATTGCAAGTAACTTATTAATTATTCAAAACTTATTAAATATACTGTATAACGTCTTTTAGAATATATTATTTTTATTGTGTTTAAACATGATTGTAACATCATGTTTTGTTTAATTAAACCTGCTTGCTGATATGGTATGTATATTTATATTGTCAATTTAACATAAACAATTAAATTGAATCATCTGTATTAGTGTTCCAAAACACTCTACCAGGATATTTATAATTTAAATCTGGTAAAAACCAAGTGTTTAAGGTAGTCAAGCTAGCACAGAGGTTAAAACTTAAACCAAGAAGATAAAAATTCCGAGTTTAAGTCGTAAAGTTTGCTAAATTTGTCAAACTTGATTCAGGATTTATTCAACTCATATATACATCATTTAAATTTGCTGCATAAAAACTTAAAAGCTTTAAAAAAAAACTTTAGAAAATCACTAAATTCTTTCAAAACGATCAATATTAAAAAAACTACTATAATAATATAAAATAAAGATATAATTCATTTAAAATATGTTCATTATAAAATGATATCTTTTATAATGAACTTACGATGATTTTTCTTAAATTAAAAAATATTGGCTAATATTATACGCGTTGTAGTGTATACACGACAGCTCAATATATGTTCTGTAAAAGTAGAGTAATACAGCTAAAATGGTGCTTGTGCATAGCGTTGGAGTCTTTCAATCAAAAGCTATAGGTTTTGATTCACAAGTTTAAAAAATCTGCTACCTGAAGTAACCTTAACCTATGTGCTCAAATTTTGCAATTAAACAATATAATTTTTTAATGACTGATTACAATAAATAATTGAAAACTTTACACGCAACAAAATTCTTAAATATATTTCTTAAACAATAAAACATTCAGATAATACACTACTAGATGATCAACATTATTTTTGTTAATTAGATCAATAATGTCACTAACATGATTATTAACACGATTCAAAAATGATTACAACTTCTACGGAAAAAACAATACTACTCAATTAAATAATGTAATATTGTAGAAACTTTCTCCTAAAATTTATGAAATTCATCAACACAATGGCAGAGCACCGGACTTGCAAATAACAGGTCCAGGTTCAACTTCCGTGCAAGCTCACTACATCGCTAATTTGCTGCACCCTTCAGTAATATACATTGACATCTAAATTCAAGATATCATCTTATTATGGGGTAATACAGACGTTAAACATGAATTACATAAAAAAATTCAATATCTGAAAATGGTTAAAACTCCCTCTAAACTGGAATACAAGTGTAACAAATAATAAAATTTAAACATTTGCTATGATAAGGCATCACGAATAATATGAGTGGCATTAAGTAGCACGCAGAACAGGAGCAGATATTCTGTATAACGATTAACTACGGAAGACGATCTATCTTTATTGCAAAGTTTTGTCTCACAACATTGCACATAACTGTGGTTAGTAGATTGCTCTTTACAATCATCAATGCAATCTCTCGATATGATAATGTCCGTCAAATTCTGACCAGAAACGCTTTTCGTTTTCTATAATAGACAAAAAATCTACAATAAGTAAAATGTTCCGCTATTAAATGGAGTATTAATATAAAACTAGATTTAGCGTTTGTATGATGACTATACAGAATTTAGCCTTAAAAACTATTTTGCAATTTAATATCAATAATGATAATCTTTATTCATTTATATAAACTCCGTTCAATAGTCGTATAAAGCACTCGCTGATTCTTTAATATTGTTTAAGCAATGAGCGTTATATTTCAATACTTTTATTTCACTTCATTTACAAATAGCAAATAACAACTAATTTCTTTAATATTAGAAAGTGAAACTAAATAAATATACTTTTTGTCCCGTAATATTATTATTACCGTATTACATTAATCAAATAAAAAATATGCTTAGGGCCTAATTTAATGTATGATAATAAACTGCGTAATATATATTACTATCTAAGTACTGCTAAAAATAGTATAAAAACAGACCTTCTGTAAATAGTATCATTACAACTCATTATTATTTATAAATCATAATTTCAACTAACTATGATATTCAAGGACAACTATGATATTCAAGGACAATCTTTCAAACAGCGCAAATAAATTGCTTTATCATTTACTAATAATTTATTATTCTAGCACTAAATAAATGCGCTCAAAATTTTGCTCATTGTGTAATTATCCCAGCAAACTAAAACAAGGATAATTGCATGATGTTGCGTTAAAATAACAGTAACCGGAGAGTCAAGCTCGCTTCCTGCCATGGCATGCATCCAAGTACTGCCATTTTCAGAATCAAAATGATGCTATACAAGCCACAGATTTAATATCATTTAATAGCTCTGATCAGTGCATAGAAGAAGCGGGAAACATTGCTTTCCTCCTCTCCAATACAAAACCATAGGTTTGTTTAATTTAAAAATGTGACTATATTTCTGTACAAATTTATGATGTTTAAAGTTTGTCAAAACTCTGACAGACGTTTGTTTTAATTAAAATATAATATATATGTAATACAATACTATCCTTGTAGCATTTATAATTTTTATTTATTTTTGAGTTTTATATTGTCATGGTTGTATTTGTCATAGGCATACAACAACTATTTGTAATCTATTGCATTTGTTGGTTGTATTGTTAATTTACAGAGTGAAATATATACTAATTTGACTTCAATCAATGTTATCTATAAACTAACATTCACAAATGTCCAGTTTCATGAGGATGATATATCACTGGACTGTTCAAATAAGCAACCAAAATGTCCACAATGCCAATTCAAAATGCTTATTTAAGATTTATAGCTTATATATTAATTACAAGCTCCTCTAGGAAAATAATTACAAAATATGCTATTGTCAGGCAATTAATCCAAGTGCAAAACTTCATAAAACTTAATAAAAGTTATACATATATCCGAACACATATTATCATTCAGAAAAAAACTTATAATATTGTATGAGGGTTACATAACTTACATTTTAAATGATATTTTTAATTTGGATCTTATGTAAAAATCATGAATTGAATTCCTCAGAAATCTTAGATAAAATACAAAATGGTAATATGCGATATCTAACCATGACAATAAAAACTTACACTACAAGATCCTTTGCACATGATCTCTGGCACACCAAAAGCTGAGAAAGGTTCGTTACATCCCGCAGAGCCCTGACTGTGGCCACCAATAGAAACAAAGAAACACCGGTAGCATGCAATACGAACATCGACAATTTCATAATAATCGGACGGATCACGATTTGGCTGATTCTTCTCTTTTGATGATGATCTTCCGTACTCATAATCGTAGTCAGATTTAGACGTACAAATCCTAATCATCACCAACACTAAAAATACCAAAAGGCAGTAATCTGTAAAAATTACGAAGTAGATTATAATATAACCTTTTTACCAATGACAAACTGTAATAAAGTAAACAATCAGCATCATATCAGTATAAAAAGCAAAGAATACTAAAAGCAATTTAAAGTTATGACAATGTAAAAGTTATGACAATGTAAATGTATCATTTATAAATAGAAACAAAATTCTGTAAAAATCAACTAATTAAAGTGATTAATACTTTAATTATATCTCAAGGACCCATATTTGGGATAAAAGTTCATTAGTTCAAACAATTATTACCCCTCACTTCATAATCAGCAAGAAGGAATATTTTGTAAACTGCGTTACAAGCTAAATGTTCACTCATCACTTGGTTCCTGAAAACCCAGATCACTGATATCATATTTCACTTTGTCTTGTGGTGATAGAATGTTGATATTATGTAATTGCAATTTAATCATTGTGTCTTATTAAGTTATTAAGTAGCCTTTTTTGTGTCGATATGATGTATCAATATCATTTGACAGAAAATAACAAGAGGCATAGGCTATCTAATACATATTTCTCTTTGAAAGCTTAGATTGAATTTAAACCAAAATAAACATTCACTAAATACTATAAAATGTAACAAAATATACTTATTCCATATTAAATACATTTAGTAATGCTCTTCTATACTATTCAGAAAAGGTAATTGAACTCTATTTTAAAAGACAACAAGTTCTAACATAAACAAATATCCAGACTGACAGTTGCAGCAGCCTGTAAAGTCATTACCAACAAAACTTAACACAACATCAAAATAGTTGGATATAAAGAATACAGAGAACAAACAAATGCATGAAATGTTTACACTGCAAATTGGAACATGTAATACTGCATAGATTTATTCCATAAACAATTCAATAGCATTGACCTGTCCATGCGCAACAAAAATTCTCATGCAACATTGCAACAGGTTTTTATTTATTAACACTAAAGTCTTCATTAACTGGAGGCACAGTTTTGACTAGAGCCAGGTTCTAATAAAACAAATGATGCGCTATAATTTATGTACCAGTTACATTTGCCATTAACATATTTATATCAGGCCTTATGTGCAAACTGAATGAAATGATCAAGGAAATAATTTTTTGTTTAACGCATGATAAATGGATAGTTTATATGATTTCTTAATATTTTCGAACAGACAAAAAATGGATATGAATACAGTTAAACAATCTTAAATTAAAAAGAAAAGACTGCTTATCTAGAAATCTGATTGTACATCATATCAGATAGATTGTTCATATTATCTGATAAAGAATTCTGAATGATAATAAGAAATATGAGCAACCACATTGCTGGATTATAATCCAATAACAGGATGTCAAATCGACCTAATATAAAGATAAGGTATAAAATACTATACATACATTTGCATAGACATGTTAGAATAAGAAAAAGATTTCGAAAGTTAATTAAATATAAAATAGTGACACAGATGACTCATTACAAAGAATAGTGATACAGCTACAGCACTTTTAAGTATAGTTTAAAATTATGTCATAAAAGCTGCACATTAGCTATTAACTTTGTATATTGGCTACTTATAAGAGAATAATCTGTTAGTGAAAACTTGCATGGTGGATCATTGCACATCTGAAAAGTCCAAGCTGTTATTAATCATAATGCAAAGTCTAAATATAATAAATATCAAAGTAGATCAGCAAAGCAAAAGTTACTTATTACAGTCCATGTATACATGTATACTATTCACTTTTACTTTACTGATCTACTATAAAGTTTAAAATAAAATTTTAAATCAATCTTTAAAAACCCTTAAATCAATCGGATAGCAGGTTAGAAACTGTAGTTTTTAACCTGCTATTGGCTTCATTTAAAGGCCCCTTTGAACCATCACATTGTTATTACAAGTAATTGTACAACTATGCTAATGTTGTATTAACTTGTAGTTGTATAATTGCATACAATCAATGAAATGTAACATTGTAAGTACTGTGAATATTAGCAACTTGGCAAAACCAAGCCATTCATTTATCACAGTAATAATTATTGTTAGTTAACAAAGTGATAGATCACTGGACTCAAACCTAGAGGCACAGGTTTGGCTCCAAGGAAATTATAATATAACTAATTAGTTGGATTTTTTTACTAAATTGCCTATATGCCAGAGTCTGTAACAATCTGTAAAGAGCCGTTAAACTTGAATAGAATAATTATAGCTAGTGCATTATAATAGCATGACTTTTAAACTGGTAAACAAGCCTATAATATTTTATAAAATTTTGTCCTGCATAGCATAGGCAAAATTTGAACTATACTAGAACTCTACTCCAGTTGTAAGCCTATAATACCACTTACAATATTAGTTTTGAAACATTATCCCTAGAAAAATTACAACTGAATAAACCTTGTTTATTATACTAAGGGTACACGTTTGAAAAGTTTATATTTAAAGCTCATGTTGTGCTCATGTTGATTTAAGATCATTTAAATAAAACTACAAAAGACTTACAGATTAAATAAAAGAAGATCTAACCACAAATACAACTATTTAGAGGACTATTTACTTTAATTCAACCAAATTATTGTTATCTCAATTTGAGAAATGATACCTAATAGCACTATTAGGTAAAATTCCTAATAGTGCTATGTGGCAGTTTTCCAGTAAACGCTCCTAAAAATCATTAAGTATAAACACTAAAGAAATAACCTTTGAATTTTCTATTAAGTTAATATGCCAAATTCAATCCATACCGTATACTAGAACTATAGTGGATGATGTCAACTTGATGCTACTGATAACAATGAAGCAAATTAGTTAGAAGTCAAATTTAATAATGAAATAGAGTAAAAAATATTAGTTAGACATACCTGACAAACCAGTTAGTAATTCTTGTACTCGCCCCATGCACAGTGTATTCTCCCTGTTTATATAGAAACTAAAGTTAGATCATCGGCTAGATTAACACTATGCGCAACTGTGCTCTATAGATTTAATCAATATAAAGATTTATGATGAGAAAAGAAGTTCCCTGCAATAGTCAATCAATTTCTATCATTAAGAATTATAGATCAGAGCATGACATAGAATAATATAATATTGAAGATAGAAAATAATTGAATGAGCCACAAGTAATGAATAGTCAGTAAACTAAAGTTAGATCATACTCATTGTACATAAGTATATTAATCAGTGAATTATTTATGCCTACAAATTAATGACTACGCCTATTAATGACTTGATAGACCTAAAGGCATTTCAAAATTCTCATCTGGGTAATACCAGTAGTATTCCAAATATATCTGAAATTGAATTGTAGCAGATTTCAGTTTGTTTGCTTAACTAAAAACTAATTTCAGTTATATACTGTTATATATGGTTAAAATGCACAAGACCCAAGGTTTATAGCTATTTCATTGGACTACTGTGTACTCTGCTTATAATAACGTTTTGCTACTATAGCCTAAAAGCATTGTGTGATTTATTTCAATTTTAAGAAATCGGTGTCTATGTATAGAATCTCTCCATATATAGGCCTATACACTCCCTGGAATTAGTCAACAGTATGAAAATGTCAATTAACTAATTAATACAGAGATTAAAATGCATAAAAATGAATCTGAATACAGAATGTGAGATAGTCAAGATATATTTTAAATGGTAATACAGACCATTATCCTTAAATTTTTTAAAGTTAAAAATACCAAAAAATCAAAATTTCTCAAATAAGTTCAATTAAATATTGAAATTGTTCTTCAAACTGTTGAATTTTACTTTGACTTTTAGTAAACTGTTAGTCAGTTACATGATTTCAGTGACATATATCAATCTTATTTGTAGTCAAATGGTTTTTGATCAAACTCGTCACGCACTGTCTTTATGTCTATATATTAATCTAGGCTTCACCTTAAACCAAATTTTTACTAATATATATATTATAACCTGTTAATCATTCACTAGGGCGTATTTTAGATATAAGGGGATCATCGATCTTTCCTCACCAAAAAATAGCATTACTGTAGAAAACATCAATTTTTAACACTTATAAATAAGGCCTGACAGGGCCTCCTGACAGGGGAAGATTTACATATTTTTACAGAATCTATACATTTTTAATCGCTCTATCTATTTAATGATTTAATGTGATTAACATTATGACTACTAAGTCAGTATTGACCAACAGCCAAAGGGAAGAAACCCTGTTTCATTTATATTAACACCCAATTATTCTTCAACGTAAGATCAAGTTTAACTCTGAAACTTATTACAAAACAACACAACACATTTAATCATTTTCATGACATAATAATGATTAATGCATACTGTGAGGAATGCAAATATCATACAAATTTGGGGAACGGACATTTCCCCCCCCCCCCCGGATATATTCCTCCCCGGACATTTCCCCCCCTCGCCCGTATATGAAGCCTTAAATGAGCACTTATATAAT
>JAQIXG010002804.1:0-16605 GCA_034700105.1 Oconnorella tubifera
CTCTCATCCCAAAATAAAACTACTTCCGGCATTCACTGTAAAATTAAGTGCAATTAGGGTTACCATGCGTCCGGGTCTCACCGGACACGACCTCTTTTTAAGCCCCTGTCCGGGGGTCTGGGCGGCTTTCCAGAAAAATGGCTTTTGTCCGGGTTTTTCTCCATCCCGAACCATCCGTCCCCGATCGATCGATACTTTCTTACTTATTTTTCTGTGGTATATACTTTAATCTATTATGTATCGTGAAATAAACCCACGCGCTAGCCATATTTAGGCTAAATAGAGCTTTAACATTGAGCTAAATAATTGAGCTCAATGTTAACATTGGCCATCAAAATTTCTGGTTCCGTTAGCCATTTTCAAATTTTCGTAAACATAACGCATTACGCATAGCAGACGGTAACGCGAGTTTGTTAATGATAATTATTAATAAATAAATTTTTGAACTGAAGATTGAACTTAAATAAAAAAATAAAATTTCCTCAAATGCGGACAATATTGATGATAATGACTCAGAATGAGATACTTTCACTACTGTTTGGTAAACTTTAGTAATTTAGTTACTAACTTACTGTTTCTTTTCAATGAGTGTGGTGCACTGAACACTCAGTTAATACAAGTTTATAATTAAATAAGAACAATATTTTATGTAGTTTAACTTTAATTTTATCTGTACAACACTTAATATTGGCCAGATTTGATAAAAATTTCTCTTTTTCCATCTGACAATTATGGTAACTCTAATAATACTACTTCGATTATTGCAATAATAAACCTACTTACGATCCTAATAAAGAATTATTAAAATTATTATACGTTTGTAATACAATACTCTGCTAAAATGTTCATTCACATGACGAATGATTCATAATACACGCTTCACGTAATTTAAAATTTAAATGTAAATAGAATACAAACGAATCATCGAGGTGGCGCATAGAGCGAACGCGATAAGGGGGAGGGGAACGTGAAGGGGTATTACTCCCACGGTCGCACCCCTCTCTCCAATCTTTGATCATTTTGTCTCTGATGCTATATTTTTGGTGTATTGTCGGTTTATAAAAGGGGGTAGCGTTGGATTTTTTATTAGTCAAATCTCTATGAAATTTAGTTAAGACTAAAAAGATTATGATGATTTTTAGTTGACTCTACTCATAAATTCTCAATCTTCACAGAATGTCTCAAAAATCAATTTAATTATGAAAGTCATTATTAAGTATAAAAGTGTTAATTTAATTATTTATTTTACACAATAAACCTAATAAAATATCAATTAAAATACAGTATATGTTTTATTTAAAATATTAAATAAGCAATATATTAAAGCAATGTATTTCTTCAATTAAAAATTAAAAATTATTTTTCTAATTTCTCGAAGGTTTGGTTTTTGGTGGTAACATAAATTTTTCATAAATTCAGCCAAATATCTTTAATAATAGTGGGCGGAGCTAGCGTTAATAGAATCGCACGCCATTGGCTGCTATATTATTACTCGGCGGAGGGTAAACATTGCATTCACACCTTCCCCCCACCGCTGAGACCCAGCCGTCTACATACAAGGTGAATGAAAAGATCCCGCTGCCACATTACCGAAAATAAAGTATATATACACCGTATATAGTGAAGCTACCGACTAAAGAAATTACATATTAGGCCTATTGTAAAGCTCGAATGATATTAGATTAACTTATGCAGTTATTATTATCGAGTTTGTATCTCTAACAATTTATTTGTTTAACTTTAAACAAAATTATTCTCTTTATGGTATGGTGATTTGGTAATTAATTTAAAAATTCATATAAAGTTCATTATGGTATATTAGTTTATATCCGGAATGAAGATTATATACCACAAATTATACGCCCATTTACTTACTAATAAACCAATATCATAACCAATATTCAGAATTGGAAGAGACGGGGTCCGTCATCAAATAATGTGATGACCTTTTAAAAATTTCAGGCTCATTGTCCTATTTTGGTGTAATTATGCTAATTGATACAAGAACACTACATTATTTTTGTTTAATACTTCGGCGAGGAGCTGTGGAGATCTAACACTAAAAACATCAATAATCTACTTTTTTATAAGTTATATATCATCAGCATTAGAAAAGAACTTCAATTACAAGGGCTTTAACTCCCATGCCCCATCCTTTGGTACACCACTGCATGCTATATTATAGCTAATAACCAGTGATGGGCACAACAGTATTTTCAAAATAGTATTTTATTTTCAAAATAGAAAATACTATTTTATTTTGTATTTTGAAAATACTTTTGAAAAGTATTTTATTTTAGTATTTTCAAAATGCTTTTAAAAAGTATTTTGGACAGTTGAAAATACTTTTTCAAAATACTTTTCCAAAATACTTTTTTTAAATCTAGCTTTCATAAAATTATTATTATCGTTCATTTAGAGATTGTTGTAAATAATCATACTTCATTGTTGTTATTGAACTTGTTGACATTATTGTTATACTCGTATAAACGACATAGAAGCTGACAATTAAGTCAATAAAGGCAACAACCAACCACATGTTAGGCATATTAACTTGTTGTTTATTCTCCAATTGCTGTGTCTATTGAAACATATCCAACTAGTACTCATTAAGATTAAGGTTAACATCATAGATAACCATATTATAGAAACGATGTCTCAGACGTAGATGTCACTTTATGCACTTTACTAAAGGGTGCAGCAAATTAAAGAAATAATACAGTGAGCTTCAAGGAAATTGAACCTGGACCTGCTGTGTCCAAATCCAACGCTTAACCACTTCTCTGACCCACGAACCTTGGTCATTGCAGTTTTGTGTAAAACTCTCAGTTATCAACAGGGGCTCCAGAACGGGGATGGACCAAGAGAATGCATAGCCCACCCCCCTATAAAGGAATTTTGCACCCCACCGTGGAGGGGGTTGGGGGCTAAATTCTTTTATGCAGAAATTTAGACAAAATGTATTTAAATCTAAACAGAAATTGAGAAAATAAGTGGTAGAAAAGAAACTTGAGTAAAAGAAAAGTCGACACTTCCCCCCGCCCCTTATTTATCTGGCAGAACAGGAATTAAATATTGACGTTTATATACGGCAGTCTCCAGACTGTGAATATGGAGAAAAACGGGCAAAATGTAATATTTAGTTAAATAAGCAAAAAAATCGTCAGATTCAATTTGGCTTGTTTCTCTCCCCCACTCTACTCAGTAAACCGTTGCGGCGCACCTGGCTATCAGTCAACTGTTTGTTGTTTTGGTCACTCATGGACATGCTGAACACTATTTCAGTTGGTATTCAATAAAAACAAAAAGTATTTTAAGAAAAGTATTTTCAAAACTATTTTCAAAATACTATTTTATTCTGTATTTTCAAAATACATTTTAAAAGTGTTTTGCCCATCACTGCTAATAACTCTGAGCTTGTTTTGATCAACTTAAATTTACTTATAAAGAATATTTACTTCCGTGTTATTGTATTTTTTACACGCTATATAATATAATATTATAACAAGAGACGATTCAGCCATGTATATAGTGATTCGACCGGAAACGATTTTTTTAAATTCTATTTCGCAAAAAATATAAACTTTGTAATATATAATTAATTGTGGCCTGGGCCACTATTTTGCCATTCCCTAATTGAATTGATACAGTGTCTAAATATATATAAAGTCTAAATATTGTTTACATTTATGAATTAAGACTAGGATTAAGGTTATGTCTAGAATTAGGGTTTGCCCAAACCATAACCAACATTAACTCATAAATTTGAAGCATAAATTTGAAGCAAGTATTTTTAGAATAGCATTTTAGACGAGCTATAATTAGAAATAGTACGAATACAATTAGATAATGGCCGTATGCTACATGGCCGCCATTTCATTATAGCTCAATAGTTGCAAACTGCAATTTACAAAACATCTGATCTTTAGATATCATAAATCGTGAAGTCCATGATAGACTGACTACATGTATTTAACATAATTTATTATAATAGAAACAACCAACAATAATTGCAACAATATTTTTGCCAAAAACGAAGAAATTAAACATAGAAAATAAACTCAAAATACAAGCTTAATGAAATCGATTTGAAATATTGCAAACATATTGACAAACATTTACAAAATTACAATAATTTATATCTTTAGTTTAATATTACGATGATTGTAACTGCTTAAATTATAATATAATCAAAATTTCTCAGGGATATTCTCTTGCAAACGTCAATGCATAATAAATCTTTAAAATCATAAATGAGCGAAAAGTAACTAACGTTTAGGGGAGGGGCGAAGGGTAAGAAATTATTTAAATAATTAAACTTTTTTACAAATAATTAAGTGACTATATATGCATAAGAAAAATACGAGTTTCAATAAAATGTCACGTCACATGCAAAAAGAAGCATTTGCACAGAAAATTGTATGATCTTAATAAAAAACTGTTAAATTCTGTACGAGTATAAAATGAATAATTTGTAATTTATTATTGCAATTTGATATAAGATTGCGCTTTTCTACACGAAAATATAATGATATAATATGGTTGATATGATTGCTGGTATGAAATTTTTAAAGGTACAAACTACTTTTACTCTGTGAACTATGTGTTCACATCCTTTTTGACTGGTCACTTAATTTAAACAGCATCTATTGTAAATGTATGATTCATAGTATAATAAATGTATATATATTAATTCATATTTAACTCATAAAGAAAATATGTTAATGTAACATTTCAAATATTTACATTTTAATATAACACAAAAAGGAAGCATTAATATACAAAAACGTAATAAGAATACAGTACAGGCAAAACTAATATTGTATATGATTTCAAAATGCATAGATTAATACGTTGCTAAACTAGATTGTTTTAAATTAATACGCCACTATATAAATATGATATATACACAAAGCTTTCGCGATATAAATGCCAAAATTGAACTAGATAATAACTAGGTAATAATATTATAAGAAAACAAAACATATATAATTATCTCTCATTAAAAATACAATATACAAATGTATTTAAATGAATATAATATGTATTAGTTGAATTATGGTAAAAACTCACGATATGAAATTGTTAAATTAAATAAACTTACGTAATGACAAGACAAAATAGGCCTTTGTCTAATAAATAAACAATTAGAATAATCTTAATATAATGAGAAGACACAAAATAAACAAATCACACAAAATAAAAAATTTGAGTGAAATATTATTCAGTAAAATGCAACTATGTCAAATATTCCATTTAAGAATCACTGCAGGGCACCTCGATGAGATATCCGGGGTCTTCGAGTTGGAAGGGGTAAATTAAAAAATTAGAGATCCAAGGCAAAAAGTCGAAATTTTATAAACATATAATAAATTGCAAGAAAAAATTCAAAAAAATTAAACCATCAAACATCCTTAAATAACTAATTAATTCTAGCGTTAAATAACTGCTTAATTCTAGCGTTAAAACATTACCCATATTAGAAACAGATAATTGTACAAAGAGATTTTTAATAGTGTATTGACTTCTTAATATATATGAGTGTCCAGACAGCTGCAACTTGACTCAAGAACTTTTAATCAAAAAAAAACATAACAAGTTAGTATAAATAATGAAAATTAATGAATAAATATGCTTGTAGTGAAGTTGTTAGAGTGCAGAATCAGGAATCACAAAAACTAACTTGTTGCATCTTTAGCAAGCTACTTAATATCTTTGATGTCCGGGTAGTATTAATTATCGTTAACATAAATATGAAATGTTGCAACAAATTCAAACGTTGCAACTTATATATATATATATTCACTAAGCATAATTTGATGAGATTGTAATAGGGAAGCCTTTGAAATATTAAGACTATAAAATAAGTCATACTTGATAAAGTTAATAATAATAATCAAAAATCAGTAAACATTACAAAATTACAAGCAACTAGCCAGAATATAGATCTTCATATTTTGGACTAAAGAAAAAATTACAACCATTGTTACATACACAAACAGAAAATCTCAAAAATATATATTTACTGATAAACCACTACTCTTGTCACTAATTTTGTATAATTGTTTTCATTTTTAAACACTAGAGTTAAATTTAATCTCAAAAGAAGGTTATAAAGCTATGTATCAACTGATCTTGGCAGATAAGAATGATGATAATGGTACAAATGGTACTAACTGATATAAACTACAAATTTATGCAGATAAAATATAACACCACACACTTTCAATTGAACATTATAACGGAGATAATAATATAAACTGGGGTTTGATGTAAATATAACCTTGTAGCCAAAAAGCAAGAAAATACTACAATGACTAAATTAATGATACAAGTTATGACTTGATAAATTAGAAAGAAAAGTTTAAATATCAGATTATGATTGAGTAATAATAATAGCTGACTCAATATAAAATGTGTAGCAAAAAAGCTTATCTTGTAAATAATTTTATACTAAATATAAAAAAATGATCGATATAAGAAGACTGATATGCTCGCAACCAAAAAAGCAAACTGCATATTTTCAATCTTATAGAACTTGATAAATATATATCTATGTATTAACATAATAAAGAATTAAATTGTTAAACTACGGTTAAATTAACTAAAATAGCTGAAAATTAATAAACACGCAGCTGAGAACTAAAAATTCGAGATTTTATTATAATTATACCAAGTGCGCAAAATGTAACATAAAGTGAACAAAATAAATAAAATTTTGTGCAACAAAAGTATATTTTCACAACTCTTCTGAAAATAAAATACTAACTAAACAACAGATCGATTCATCAGTTACAAAAATAAATGCTTAGAATTTTCATTGAAATAATTGTACAAAAAGAAAGCAAACAAAAATAAACATAGATACAAAACTGAAAAAATACCAACTCTGTGATATAAATATTATTCTTAAAAAATACTGCTCCACACTTAAAAGCTGCCTCGCTGAAAAAAATACTTTGTAATCCAGAACACATTTGAATTGCAAAAGTAGCAAAGTCTTAAAAATAGTCTTATTTTATTAATACGATATTATTATTGCAATAATATTATCATATTAACAAGTATCAAACAATAACACAAATTATATACAACTCTTATACAGCTAAAATGTCAATATTGTTACTGATAATAACATAAAACTTTTGAATTATCAATAAGATAGTAAGTAAATATCATAATTTAATCAACAATATCAAGTATCAAGTAATAATAATATCATTTATTATTAAACAATTAATACCAAGTATTCAAAACCAATTAATAACTTGTAATATCATTTAGTAACCATTAATTATTAGTGCTATTGTACTCTAATCATTAGTGATACTGTAATCACATTAATCTTGTGCATAATTAATTAATTTAATTAATAATTAATTAACTAATACTAATTAGTTAATATAAAATTATTATAAATAACTAACAACGTTGTTGCTGAATCAGCACTTTTTTAATAGCCCTCTCAATGTTCATTCTCTCCCCCACCTGATTAACCCCCAATGCAATTAACTCCGCCCTCCCCAGCCCCGCCAGTCTCCTCCCATCCACTCCACCAGCCACAAACTGACCAACATGCTCCCCCAACCTTAATCCTACCAACCAACCGGCAACTTCATCGACCGACCATGTGACAACAGGTCGATCAAGCAACCAATTCGATTGCTGCACGGATGTTTTATTTTGAAATATAATTCCATGTTTTATACTATCTGCTTTTAGATTTCCACCTGAATGAAATTTCTCAGACGTTACTCCATTAGAAAGTTTCGTATCCGGTTTGGCAAAATCCTTTTTCTCAAATCTTAACTTTTCTGCCATTACTTTTCCTTGCGATCCACTGTCTTCTTTCTCTGGAATATCATCAAACTCAGGCGGAGCTGGAAGTATCAGTTCGGTCACTTTGAAATCCTCTGAATAATTTCTCTGGAAGATAAACTCATCAGCAGGAGGAGGAGGAGGAATGACATAGTCCTGAGAATCTCTACTAATCTCACCGCGACAAACGGTAGAAGCTAAAAGTGGTGAAGGAGCATTGGATAGAATACTGCAACCGATGGAATTGTTTCCGTGATTATAAACCGGAGTATCAAATCGAGAAGTTACTATGTAGTTATCAAATCTTTTACTTTCAATTTTGCCCGCTGTATTGTTCCCAGAAAGATTTTGACAACCGTTTGTGCGATTGATTGAAGAAGAAAAAGTATTATCATCTGAATGATCTACAGTAATACCTCTCACAGTCAATGTTATATTACTTGAAGCAACTTTTGAACCTGAAGAAATCGCACCTTTATTATCAACAAATGATATTCGTCGACTGTCATCAGCAGCTGATGAATTTTTATGTTTATCTGGTACAATGGTACAATCATCATCATAACATGATAACTGTTTCGCCCTTCGAGATAGGGCTTCAGTTAAATCATTCTGCAAACGTGAACCTCCAGCAATATTTTGACTGTCTTTGACACCATTACGACATTTGCTTACCGCAACATCTTTATTACAAGCACTCCCATTTATTCTATTCACATTACTTCTTCCCAGATCATCTTTTCTGGTCGCACCATTACTAGCTGCAATCCTCTCATCTCCTACTTTCGCTTCACTTGATTTTCTGCTCACAAAAGCTCGACGAGCTATTTCTGCTTGCCTCAAAAAATTTGGTGATCCCTCGATTGCCTCAGAACCCTTTCTAGCCCTTAGTATCCCCTCCAAGTCCTTCACCACTGGAGTATCCTTCAATCCCTCCATACCATTAGTGGAAGGTATTTTAAACACAAATGCATCTCTTGATTTCATTACCTCTTTTTCATTAAATGCATCCACTTTCTGTACATGCATTCCAGAAGCACCCATTAAATTCTGCATTTCTTTCTCTCCTTGCATTGAAGCCACTGATGGCTTCCTAGCTGGCACAGGAGGTCTGCATTTGAACCTCATAACTGAATCACCCGGCACTTCACTCCACCTGCGTTGACCCTCAGCATTTCCACTTACCTCACGTTTCCTTAACACAACTCCCCCAACGTTCAAACTCTTCTCCGAATTTCCAGAAGCATCACCTCTCGGCAACGCTGGTCTTTCTTTTGGTAATCCTTGCACACCACTCCATACATGTGAACTTTCATTGTTAGAATTAACCGCTGGAATAAACGCTGAATGTCTACTCGGTATGGTATAACCGGCAAGTGGTGGTGCTGGTGGAATTCTGTCGGATATATTCTGATTGCTGCGAGGACGCCACAGTTTACCGGGCTCACCGCAGAAAGCTTGACGACGCGCCATTGTTTCTAATGACATTACATCTACGTGAAAATCAGCCGGTAGAGCTGCAGTAAGACGTTTACCGTGAATGGAACGAATGGAAGCTATTTTGTTGTTGGGGTCAATGCCATTCTCGGCGGCCATCTTGTTTAGAGTTTGAAGGTCAATGGAGTCAGCGGGGAGTTCATCGTATTTAGATAAGGCTTCATCCAGCATGTCTGAATAAAGGATTAATGAAAGAATAAATTGATTTAGGAAAGCTGTCTCATAAAATCAATCAAATATTTTTAACTATTTATCATTTATTGTAACTTCAACAGTATGATAAAATTAAATAAAAAGTATGTTAAATAAAAGTATTAGATGATACTATCAGAACAATAATATCAAGTATAGTATATATAAAAATAATAGAGTAATACTAAATTATTACTGATAAAGTACGATGATATTCAACATCATTATAAACAAATAATGACTTTGAGTTCAAATTGCCACTTTAAACCTTAACTTTTAAGCGCTGACTTGCAATATTCTAAATTACAACTGCAGAAATTAAATTCAATATTGATTACCCAAACTATATAGTTAGCTTTTCCTACAGAATAATTTCTGTACTCTTTTGCAGTTAGTAAGTTTTATCAAAATTATACAGATTAGAAGGGAAGCAAAGGTTTATAAAAAAAGGAGCTAGTTCAAAGATCAAAATCATATTAAATTTTACAAGTATGAACCTAAATAATATTATGCTAATACTTGTAACTGCTCAATATGCTTACATACTGATCGGTGACAGGTATATACTAGTAGGTCACGTAAATTAAAAACTTTGTATTTTCAGATTTATGATCTGAAATTTGTTAATCAATAAATCAAGCTAGATGTTAGATCAGTCAGTACTTATAAACTGCACATTTCTAATTTCATAATGACCAGAATGAAACTCGGAATTTCTGACTGACTAGAAATTCTTTAAAATCAGATTTAAATTGTTAAAACTGGTTAAAAAATATTTTAACACCACACCAAGTGATTAAATTAAAGTGAACATGAGAGGAATGGCTACTGACCTAATTCAGCGAGTCCAGCATCTGCATATCTGCCAAAGGGAGTTATAGTGGGAGGAGCTAAGGCAATGGGCGGAGACTCTGTGAAACAAAAGAAATCAATGCCCAAATTATTAAAATAAACTTTAAGCACTAATTCAAATTTATCTGTATATTGTTCATGAATATAATCAGCAAAATCATCCGTTCAATGACAGAGAAAAGAAATCAATGTATTCGTTACATATATATTTCAATAAAAGTATTGAACAATTCAAATCGCCTTTTTCAAGCTACACTAACAACACAATTCTAACAAAGATGTAACACATATAAATATGCAAATAATATATTGGTATTAAATGAGTATATAAATATTATACGCAAGTCTATAAATTTGTCATGATTTACTTGAAATGTAAAAGTAATGGACAACAATTAAAAGCAAATTAATTTACATAATATTTATGAAAAGCCCATAGAAAAGAGATATTTTATTTTATTACTAAAGGACTAGTCTGTCTGATGAGTTCGTATTAAAACTATGCACTTTACAAATAACGCTATGATTCTAACCATTACTATGTTGTGGAATGTTTTTTGCAAGCACGCTATTGGTTGCATGACTGGCAGGCAGTGACACAGCCCCACTAGGCCTAGGAGTGACTACAACCAGTTCTAACCGGTCTACAGCCTGCTGTATCAATTGAACGGCTAGGTCATGTGACGCTTTGCGAACATCATGTCCATTTATCTGAAACAAAGTTATATGTATATAACAGAAAGTAATACAAACTATCTAAATTGTATTGTTATAGATAAACGTATTAATTACATAGCAACAAAGAGAAAATACATATATTGGTAGTATTGTATTGATATGCATCCGCATCAGATTTTACCACAAGAGTTAAAAGTTCCAGGGGTAAAATATCAAGATTGATTGATGATTGATGATTGATGATTGATGATGATGATGATGATGATGATGATGACACGTATCTTGAAAATGATGACTGCTTGTGACGATGATAAATCAAGCAAATCGTTGGACTTAATATTGATTAAATATTGATTGTTAATTTTAAAATAATTCAATATCAGTTCTATGAAAAGAATTGAATTGACGCGTAAAAAATAACATTACTGTTATTTTTACGCGTCTAACCAGAGTTGAATAGCATAAATGAATTATTTACGGGTCCATGTAAAAGTAATAACACTAATAATTCAAATACCTTCAGCTACCGGTATATCAAAAATCTCTATTACATATTTTGATCGTCATTTTCTACTGAAAAACATTACAAAAAAAGAGTTGCACCCGCAGTAGAAAGTCTCCCTGTTTGATCCCGCATCTGTCAGCCACACTGTGAGGATCAATGTGATCGAAGAATTGCAGACCAGGCATATCGGGAGTAGGTTCAAAGTCCAACAAAACAAAACTGTTCTCAGCTAACACTGCGTCAGAAAAACGGCGAGAAAAACTTGTCTAATATACAGTACTTCAAAAATAAAAAAATAAATTCTAAATATATATAAGCTTCATGTACCGCGTAAACTTATAGCATTCAGTCAATAATAGCAAATTAAATGTATTTTTTAAACTTATTTGAACTTAATAGAATCGTTCTGTTCATTATCTACTCACTCTAATGTCACATCAGCACCAAAAGCAATTTTATGACACATTGTCAAATGAATTCAAGAGATAAAGTGACGAGTGAACACTCAATTGTTTTTAACATGGAGCATTAAATAATTTTCCTTTATAAATGGCACTGAAAACAGATAAAAGCTAACACTTAGTGTGAAATAGAATTTTTTATTATTATTTTTACTTCTAAAAATAGAATCACAATTCTTTACAATGAAAAATCTAAATCTACATAAAATTTGAACTCCATACCCTTGGCTCCACGCAATATGAATCCATAACCACTTCTCCCCTGCTGGAGTATTACAGTTCTAGGCCCCTCATAACTGAACACAAAATTTAAAATAAATTTTAAAATCCGTATCAAAGTCGAGATATTATAAAAATATAAATGAGCACTGTTAAAGCGCATTGCTAAAGGTGCAACAAGTGATGATAATCTTCAGAAGATTCATAGATCTGTCAGATTATTTATTTCATTCATTCACCACATATCGATGCAATAAAATTTAAAACCTTTAAACAATTTAAAAAACTTTGAGATTCATGAAAACTGTTATTTGATAAAATGACAGTTGATCAATGAATGAAACACATCAATAATAAAATAAACAAAATCGTTACTCACTCAACTGCATTGCTACCAACAACTGTGTGATCAGTATCATCATCTGAAAGTACAGAAAATATTTTTATTAATACTTATCATACACTTAATATCATACACTTAATAGCACTTTTTGATAATTTTCTAAATTAATAAAAGATTATTAATTAAAAAAAATTAAATTTCTATTACTTCCGTTTTAGAAAATCTCTTATTCCTATCTAAATTCTTATTCTAACAGTATAAACAAAAAGAAATTTAGTAAATCTTCAATTTACTACATCTGCTATCCATATACATACTTTGAAAAGATCCGTCACTCGAAGTACTCCAAGATTGCGGTGAATCGTCACGTTCAATCACATCCGCTCCCCTTCGATAACGCGACTGATTCATGTCATACACTCCTGCCCCCGCTAGCGTTAATCTACCATCTACCGAGTCGCCACGGAACAGCAGGGTCAGTTGAGGGTTACTGCGAGTACGTTGTAGGTTAGAGATGGTTGACTGGGGAATTGTGGTACGACGTTTATCATTGTATTTAGGCATTTCTTGATACGGAACTATTAACACAGAAGTTAAACTTCAATAATACAACAATAAACATAAGATATGATAATTTTTATTGGATGCAACAAACGTGTAAACAGCAATACAAATCAAGTAATCAGTATATCAATGTAGAAAAAATCATAGAAAATCAGTAATAAATAATGAAATTTACTAACACAAAATTGCAACTGTATAATATATATGCAACTGTATCATAAAATAATTAAATAAAAATTTGTATCATATAATAATAAACTACAACATCCAGATTTCATGATCTAAATGTTAAAAAAATCAAGAGAATTAATTTAAAATTAGCCATGGACCTTTAAATTTAAAATTTCAGTTAAAGTTATACTTGAAATCAAATAAATCTACTTGCCTACTTCGTGACTTGAAAAATTCTTAATAATGTTCGCTAGCTCAAGATTTCCAGAAATAATTGCAACCTCCGCAGCGTTCTGATTGGCAAAGTTTGTGATGTTTTTATCAATGCCGCGAAATAGCAAAATACGAGCACATTCCTCCTGGTAGAAAAATTGCCAGAAAACACTTGTATTTCAGAACAGAGAAATCTATATATAGTCATCTATATATAGATTTCTAGACAAACTGGCAAAGTGATATATTTCATTTAAATCTATTGATGATCACACTGACAATTAAATAATAAAATTAAATGCGTGACAAATAACCAATGTTTCAAATGCACTAAACTCTGTAATATCTTAATCTAAATTTTAAAATCAATGAATACTGTCAATGAATATTAAATAACGAAAGTTAGTGAAAGCAAAAGAATATCTACAAAAACTTAAATGAGGAAAGTTCGCAAAAGACATCAGACCTGATTATTAGCTGAGCACATGTGTAGAGCAGTGTTGCCTCCAGAGTTTTGACAGTTCATCTCAGCTCCATAATAGATCAACTGTTCTACATGCTGCACTCCTCCATACTTACATGCCTGCACATTACATGCACTGATGATTACTAGACGCTTAACAATATGAAATTACATAAATTCAAGACCAGTCAAAACAAACCTGAGAAATATGCTCCCCAACTATTAATTCCAAGTGTTAGTTTTGGGATTAGAGTTCGGGCAAGGATTAGACTTAGGGTTAAGCTTAAGTTGATTGGAAATTAATTACCAAATAATTCTTCAGAATCAGTTAATCAGAAAATCAAACAATAAAACAAATTTCAAAAAGTTATCATTTTAGAATAAACAACAATTTGTTATATTAACCTGATGTAATTCACTGAGACCATTTTCATCAGTTATGCCAATAGCTGCGTGATCATACAGCAACATTTCAACACATCGACAACTTGCTCTACTGCAGACAGCGAGATAGAGAGAAGTCAATCCATGACAGTCTTTGTAATTAGGAGATGCACCCAAGTCCAGCAAAGTCTATAAAATGATTTGAATAAAATAAAAGCAATAAGTAATAAATATCTGTATGAACATCCATAGTAAAGTAAAAATATACAGAAGAAGTAAAAAGATTGCAATTCAAACGTAATGTCAACTTGATAAATAAAATTAATACTTTTAATATTCTGATTGTAAATTATTTAAACACATCAATATATAAATTAACTCCATAAAAAATCCAAATAATAATAAGAACACAATAATAATTATAACATAATAAAATATATAACAACAGAATGAAGGCTTTCAAACTACAGAAGTCATAATAGCAGTATAGTTATAATATAATGTTATCATTGAAAACTTGCCCTTATGGCTTCATGATTATCTCTTTGCGCCGCTACATGCATGGAAGTGCAACCCTTTTTGTTGCGCAAGTCTACATGAGCACCCCCACCAATCAAAGTCATTATCATCTTAGAAGGATTGGAAAGCATTACAGCCAATGTCAACGGGCATTCTGAAATACGTTTTACAAAATATAACTTATTATATTTTAAAAAGTTAGTAGAAAAAGTGTAGGACGCATTGGACTCAATAGTGAGAGGTTCAAGTTTGATTTAGGACTATAAAATATCGCTACCTTGCTGCACCCTTTATTTAATAAGACGCTTTATTGGCAGCTATGTCTGAGACAAAGTTCATGCAATATTTTAATCCAGATATTAAACTTCAATTAAATCTTCATCATTAGATTTTCTGTGAACTACTTTCACTTCGCCGTAACTTAATTTCTGATGTCATGTTTCATGTCTACAAATGCAAAACTTGTCTATATATATTATGATTCAAATTTCAAATAAAAATTAATTCCCTTACCACCGATATCTGAATCAATGAAGTTAGGATCCAGACCTTTATTCATTAACTTAATCACTTTCTCAACGTCACCTTTCTTAACTGACTCTATCAACTGCTTCAAATTTGCCTACAAAAAATGAAAAGATCATCAGATTGTCATTATAAATAAAACAAAGAAATCAAAATAAAGGTGTATAAACATTGACTTTAATCAACTTTTTAATGCTAAAAATTAATAATTGTATTGTCGATTTAGTTACGTTTAATGAAACGAAGCAAATTTGTGATTATGCAAAAATAACATTAGGAGTACAGGAAACTAAGATAACATTAAAAAATAATTATCAACTTTATATTATCAACTTTCTCAGAAGTCTAATAACAAACAAATACTTACCTTTGTGTGTAATTGCTTCAATTTCTTCTGATTCACTTGCAGTCGTTTATAAACTCTGCGTTTAAACTTAAACTACAAACAAGAACTATATGCAATGCACTGCTTGTAATTATAATACAAAATACAGTAAAATACTGGTTAAAATTAAAGTAAAATCACACCGCCTAAACTACATTTCTAAAATCACAATATTCTGAATATCAATATTCTCTACAGAAATTTTTATAAAAATACAGCTAATATTATAATAGAATATTATGTTATAAGGATTAACGTAGATTATAATATAGACCATCACTCGCATTATTGTCATTATAATCATTAACTGCATATATCCAATATCATAGATTGATATTCAATTAAATCATAAATCATTCATGTAACACAACTTTTTAAAGCTTTAGAAATCTACATTAATATGAAAATGCCTCCAAAAAGCCAATGAGGTAAATTAGCTTGAAATTTTTGTCTCAAGAAAGCAAATTAATTTTTTGCTAACTTAGCCTCAAGAAAACTAAATGCAAATTCATCAACTAAATGTAAATCTAAATGTAAATTCCTCTCAAAAAGTCAATGGGTATATCGAATAAACAATCTCTATCAACAAAGCATATGGGTTTACACTAAAATTAATATTTACCTCCAGAAAGCCAATGGGAGCCGGTAATGGATAATCCTTAAAGGTTCGCTCCTCATCTAGAAATTTTCCAGCCTTTCCATTAATGGGTGGACAGTAAAGACCATAGTTTAAGCCATCCTTAACATCCTATATAGTATTTAAAAAAATTAAAAATTGTAAAAATACATGTTCTATATAAAAAAATAGATAAAATA
>JAQIXG010002805.1:0-16602 GCA_034700105.1 Oconnorella tubifera
GCTTATGTATAAAAGTATTAATAAGCTAAACCCAAATAAGCCAAAATAAGCTTTAAATAATAATGATAAGTCAATCGGCAGCAAAAGCCAAATAAAAATAGATCTAGAATTAAATTCAGAATCGAATATTTATTCACAAAATAACTTTCAAACTATATAATAACTTTTATACTATAACTTTTACATTCTATCACCAATACAACGCCATGCAGTTGTTAAATATGAGTTGTTAGTTGCTTAATGTCACATCAGCTCAAAAAGGTTATTAAGCAAAAAGCGTTGAACATGCAGCAACCAAGTGATGAGTGAACGCCTAGCAATGCATATTCAATGCGCTGTAGCGGTTATAGAATGTGAATATACAGAAAATTGCAATGAATACACGTCTTAACGTCTAGTATAGGCTATACATGATTAAACAAGACGATCTACATAGCCTATATCGTATTAAGCCAGTTAAATTCATCATATTATCACCATAATAAATTACTCAGTGGTGTCCCAGGGTCTGAATTACATGGGCCGGTAAGAAATCTGACGACCTTTTTAAGTCAAAATTCATAAATTAAATCAAAACAAGAAAAAATACTTTTTGGTGATTTTTTCTGATTAAAACATTTACAAGTTTTTTACGTTAATAAATGAATTATAATTTTTTTCCTGGGGGGGTGGATGGGGGGGGGCTAAACTGCTCACCTCATTCCCAGGGACGCCACTGAACTTAGAATATATACTGTAAATGCAGAGCAAATTACAAAAAGTAATTTTTTGAAAATACAAACCAAAATCTAGAGAAAATGCAATAAATCGACAAAATTATAAAATACACGATGTATAATAATGAAGCAAACTTTTAATTAGACGTCGGGGGTCAATCGCCCACGGGTTAAGTACCACTAGAGGTTTTTAATATTATTTAAATAGGGGAGGGGGGTTAAAATCTTAGCTATTAAATTGTAATAACAAACTATCTATAGCTAATATTTATTTTAATGGGGCACAAAAATAATGAAGTAAATTTTCGTAATTTAACTCAAACGCAAAATAAATTACAAATTAAGAATTGGTTAACTAACCCTAACCCTAATCGTATTTGATAAACAGAACTTTGAACACAAAATTTACAACAACAAAAAAATGAAATAAAAATATCTGAAACTAACTGCATCATTGTCAGCAAAAAGTATTTAATAAATTTTTAACTTATTCGTCTAAAACAAAATTTCACAGATGGGGGGGTTGGTGTGGGGGGGGTAAGCAAAACATTGAAGCAAAAAAAAATCAGTGGAAAAGTTCCACGCGTTTCTTTATATCATTTCTCTTCCATTCCGCTAAATGATAAAATTCCGTTTGAGACATCTGGAATATGCTTTCAAATTCTTCTTTCGACAGATTTTGCTGCGAAATAGAAAAAAAGAAAAAAATATATAAAAACAAAAGACATTCTGATATTAAAAACTTGTCAATATTTTGAACATTTAAAAAAAACTTGGAGAAAAAAGATAAAGAAATAAATAAAGTACTCAAAATTATAAGATTAATTCCATGTGTGAATCAGTCTGTATGAAGAACGAAGACCAATCACAAAGGTCAATCACAAAGGTCACTCACAAAGATCAATAACAAAGGTCAATCAGAAAAGTCAGGCGTAAAAGTGAAGCGTAAGGGTCAAGGGTTAAAGTCAAACATATTGATCAAGCATGAAAGGATTACAAACACATACTTAAATTCATCATTTTAAAATTAGGCTCTCAAAAAGAGATTGTCAGATTTCTTAATGAAACAGGAAGTAGAAACAAACCTCGAGTCTGTTTTCATCGAGTCCCTGGGGACGCTTCTGATTGGTCAGTCTCAGCTGCTCATAAGGGAATAGCTGAACACAAAGAAATAGATTTTATTCAACTTTAAGTATATTAATCTTTAATATTCAACTTTAATAGTAACCAAAATATCTCTAATAAAGAATTAGATACTATATAATATATCGATTTATCGGATAGTTTTTAAATAGTGATTTATTATTCACTAATATAAATCAAATAATTAGTAATAATTATTAAAAATTAAATTGTTAATAACTGAAATATTATTTGATATATATCATTTAAATGAAAAATTAATTCTGTTTTATAAAAATTATATGTATTTCGATAAAAATACCTTGGGCGGTTCTTCAATTTTAAAAATGAGGGGGACACTTCGTCTCCCGCAGAAATTAGGGGTTTGTCTGCCATCAGGAACCACGGTAGAACGCAGTCGACTGTTTCTCTGAAACATAACGCAGAAATAAAATAAAAGAAACAAAAAAAACAGAACCATAATAACAGGAATAAAAACAACCAAAACTAATAAATGATTTCTTGCGGTAATACAGAAAGGATATAAATAAGTAAATGAAGAAATAAAAAGATAAGTTTAGATAAGGATTAACCCCCATACCCTCAATCCAGTGTTGGCGTCATATTCGTCTAAATCAGATCTTGAAGAATCTAAAACAAGAGCAAAACATACAAATCATACCTAGACGTCACATCAGCACAAAATTAACATTAAATAATGAGCCAGACAATTATACAGATTCAATGATGATGAAGTCATTATCTCAAAGTTGCATATTTTAAAGTGATAACATTTATTGCACTCTCTTTACAGTACTAAATTTAGTGGCGCCCCTAGCGAATGAAATGAAAAATTTAACCCCCCCCTCTAGTAAAATCTTATGTCTTACGACAAGAAGAAGCTCTTTCCAGTACAGCTGCACTGCTCTCTGGGCGCCTCGTCTCACTCTGGGCCCTGTTGTGATAGGGCCCATCAAAGGTGTCCTGCAGAAACAAATAACATTATACCATCTACACCTCTTTATTTTTATTTACATACAAAATTGACTAAAGGAAATCTATTTACTCAAGGAATAGGGTAGGAATTGTAATAATATTAAAATCACAATATGATTTAAGTATTCACTTTGTTTATCGTTTCTGCTTATAAATTTTCATTTGTTTACTAGAAATAGATAAGCAATAGTACAGTGTAATGCGATGCAGGAGCCGATTGCTTATTCGTATGACGCTATAAGCAGCAACGAAAACATTAAAAACATTTGAATCATTGTAAGAAATAGAACACTGATAAAATTATAATTTAAATAGTAAGATAGCAAAATGTCTGGTTTATAAAAAGGTTATTTTAAAACGATAACTTACAGAGAAGTAACCATTGCGCGCGTCCATGGTTGGGGTTTTAAGTCCATAACCAGGTCTCGGAGCTGTAAATAAATCAACCAATCAGATGCTTAGGAATAAACAGTCTTTTGCTGGTTTTATCCAAATATACTGGTTAAGATTAACCACATTAAAAATGACCTAGAAAGGTCTAATACTTGTATTAGTGTATTTTTATGTATATAACCCAGGGGTTATACAAGATTTTATAACTCCAGCATTCCCTCAGAGGGGCATATGCGGGTTATATGAGTAGAAATATGTTAATAACAGGTACTAAACTATTTTATTATCAGGAAAATTATACATAAAATTGATAATTTATTATAAATATTGAAATTTAATGTGTGTATAGCAGATATATGAAAAAACAGTGTCGTAATTTAAATAAATAAATAACTACGAACTAAATAGTCTTAATTCACAAGCATTTTAAATTAAAAAACAAACAAATTTCACTAAATTGTAACTTCAATATGTAAATAATAGAAAATAAAAGCTATTTAAATAACACAGGGTTACACAAGGCATTTTGTTTCATAAAAAAATTTTTAAAGAAAATTAAACATACTAAATCGATTATCTAAAATGAAGTTCTAAGAAAAATCAAAGCGTTTTAAAATCACATCAAACTTATTATTAGAATTAAATCTAAGTTTATTTTTGTAAGATATAAAAAGGTAAGAATTGTTTATATCAAGACGTTATTAATATATTATTAATGTAATTATAATGTTATTCAAGTATAATAAAAAGAATTATTATTTAATATTAATGACATTCTGAAACTATATTAAAGAGGACATCTAGATAAATGCAAAAGTTATAAAATCTATGGCGTCATTAAGCAATATCGAAACGTTATTGAAACGTCATCAAAACGTTATTTATAGCAATCCAAATGTCACAGAACAACAACGCTACTTATAATGAGATTAGAACACATCACAAGCTATTTCAAAACGTCACTACTTACAACTAAATCCAGTCAGATCATGACGTCATCAATAAAAGTGTGTAGTGCATCAAAAATTGTATAAATTTGACGTGCAATAGAAGTAAGAGATTAAAGAAAGAAACTTTGGCAGAATTTAATTGCAAGATGCATAAAAAAATTAAAGACACTGTAATTGTAAGACTGTAACTGTAAAGACCTAAAACTGTAATTTTTTCCGAATTGTGAGATTGAAGTTTAATGTCTGCAAAATCAACTAAACTCGCGGAATCATCATCCTTAGTAATAAAATCAAAAATCTGAAAGTGCGGACGAAACAAAATCATCCGAATTCTACCAGGCAGGAAATATAAACAAGAACACAAAACAAGAACTCAACAATCCCTCTCAATACCTGCGGAACTTCGCACTGGGTTTTTCCCAGACTCATAAACTTTCCCATCGGCTGGGGAATACCACAAATAAATAAATAATGATAATAATAATAACAATATCAATAGATACAAAAATAAAACTCTAATATTAACCCTCAATATAAACTCAGCGATATAAACGTCTCGCTAAAGGGTGCAACAAATCATGCCATATATCAATAATTCCTATAAAAGCTTCAATTAATATCCCTAATAAAAATTACCAATGCAGAACGTCATTTAATTAACTACTCTCAAAATTAAAATCATAATTAAAATATGATTTTATTTAATAAGCCAAAACTTTTCTTATAAAGCCAATGCTATTGTTATAACATCTATCGGGCTGCATGTAAAAAGTTTATGCTTATAAAACAAAATCATTTTTTACTCCTGATTTTATCTCACGAGTAAGATGTCAAATATAATGTGTTAGTGGCAGTATTTAATTCAAAATATATAAAGTGTAATAAAAAATAAAAATTACCTAGAAAATGTGCAGCAGGTGGCGTCATTGTTCTGTATTTTATTTCAGAGAAAGTTTCGTCCATTGAAGGGAGGCGGGCCAGCATTTCTAGATCACGAGAGGGGGCTAGCAAATAAAGAAGTAAATAGAATTGAATTAATATAAGTAAATAAATAGAAATTAATAATAATTATATATATTATATTTGTGATTTGATTTGTATATAGAGCGAGGCGTTGTATTGTATAATTGTATCAATGGTTCTAATTTGAACTATATTAAAAATAATGATAACAATGGTAAAACTTTAATTAATAAGATAGATTAAACTAATTAATAATCATTTAACTTGCTGCACCTTTATCAAGAAGATCAATTCATTAATAACATACAACTTTCACTTCAAAATTCACCAAGCTAAATACAAAATATCAAAATATCAAAATGCAGACGCAACTTACAAGCAAAAATGGACGACTCATATCTTGTCTTATAGGGGGGCTCGAGGGAGGCCGAAGGGGTCCTCGACGAGCTCCTCGGGTCCAGGGGAGGGGGCTCGAGGCTCTGCTTCTTCCTCAGGTCCTCCAGAATGATCCTTGCTGCCCCAGAGTCTGGGAGTTTGGAAAGATGTTCGATGTCTTTTTCGAAACGCGGATCAACAGGAGGTTTATCATCATCATCATCGTCGTCGTAATCAATGGCGGGGTCAGGAAGTGCATTTGTTTGCGCCACGTTTTCTTTGTTGTCACCGGTGGTAACGCTGCTGTCTGTGACGTCGTGACGTGACGAGGAAGATTTGCGGCGATGTCTGTGAGAGCGGACTGGAATATAGAAACATAGAAAAATAGAAAAACGGAAAAAATAAAGTAAAAAGAAAAAATGCAATATTTATTAAAATCGAGACCTTGTTTGTTAACTTTACGTCACATCAGCACAAATGCGTCTATTTAACCACTTCTTATAATAGACAGCAGGTGTAGAAACCAAGTGATGAGTAAATGCTTAACACAGCAGATCAGCAAATAATTTTTATTCCCAAAAAAGAATTAACAATCCAACTTTCATCTAAATAACTTTATTGATGTCTGATTGTTATTTCCTGTGGGAACTTCCCCCCCCAAGGGGATTCCCATTCACTTACGGAGCTCAGGATAGGCTGCCGCAGTCTCCGGGGGCGCCGGCCAATCATCTCTCTCGATGGGTGTCACGTGACTGGCCTCTGATTTCTGTGCATCTGGTATCTTCGAGAGTTGAATGGCGTCTTGGTTCTTGTACGGCTTGTACGGCTCTGACTTGCGGCGAGATGACGTCACTAGCTGCTTAGTAGCACCTGAGTTTAGTCAATCAATCAATTAATCAATCAATTAATCAATCAATGATTCAATCAATCAATGATGCAATCAATCAAATCAATCAATAAATGAGACAGTAAATGAATCAGTCCAAAAAGCAAGCTGTAAATGATGATGATTATAATGATGATGATGATAACAATAGTCATTTGCATTTGCACCACCTGTACACATTACGGTTATAAGAGGCTTTGAATGTGACCTTGGATTAGTAATAATATTTGATGATGACGACGACGACGACGACGACGATGATGATGATGAATAGAATAATAAACAGCTACTTGAACAACTTAGTATAAAGAAACACAGGTAACAAAACAATTAATAAAAACATAATAAACGAGAAATAAATGAGAAATAAACGAGAAATAAACAAGTAATAAACAAGTAATAAACAAGTAATAAACAAGCAGTAAACAACTAATAAACAAGTAATAAACAAGTAATAAACAAGTACTAAACAAGTAATAAACAAGCAGTAAACAACTAATAAACAAGCAGTAAACAACTAATAAACAAGTAATAAACAAGTAGTAACAACTAATAAACAACTAATAAACAAGCAGTAAACAACTAATAAACAAGTAATAAACAAGTAATAAACAAGCAGTAAACAACTAATAAACAACTAATAAACAAGCAGTAAACAACTAATAAAAAAGTAATAAACAAGTAATAAACAAGTAATAAACAAGTACTAAACAAGTAATAAACAACTAATAAACAAGTAATAAACAAGTACTAAACAAGTAATAAACAAGTAATAAACAACTAATAAACAAGTAATAAACAAGTAATAAAAAAGTAATAAACAAGTAATAAACAAGTACTAAACAAGTAATAAACAAGTAATAAACAACTAATAAACAAGTAATAAACAAGTTATAAAAAAGTAATAAACAAGTTATAAACAAGTACTAAACAAGTACTAAACAAGTAATAAACAACTAATAAACAACACATAAATTGATCTACAACAATAATTGTGATAAATGCAAAAATCTGTCAAATCATAAAAAATATTTCAACAAAACTTTGCATAACAAACTATATACCATATACGCAAAATTTATATACTTGTATACATAAATAATATACAACGTATATAGGAATATACGAAAAAAGAAGGATGTGAAGTTAAATGTGAGGGTTAAATACACTTACCGAGAAAGTTACCGAGAAATCCTGGAAGATTTAAATTAAATTAAAGCTTTAATTAAATATAATTAATCGTCAATTATTTGTAATTAAATCATCGGAGAATATTTACGTAAAGATTTAAGTAGTTTTAGAAATTAGAAATTCATTAAAAAATGCTAAAGTTGAAAGTCAGTCTAATATCGTAATTCTAAAATGGTGGAAGAATGCATGTGAAAAATGAACGTAAAAATTTAAAAAGATTTTTAAATTAAAAATGATTTTAGCTGTCAGACCTTTTTTTGTTGGTTTTCTGATGTCAGTGCGAATTTTTCTATAACTGAAACCATCTGAAAATAATAATCATCATCATCATCGTTATCATCGTTATCATAATGTATTATTAGAAGTATTATCATTATAATCATTATTTTGATAATTATTATTATCAAAGACGCATCAAATTATATCGAACTGAGCACAAAAACAAAATTGTGAGAGCTGATCAATTAAACTCATATATTAAAGGGTTAATTAAATCAATTAAATTCTTATATACTATCCGAGTCAAAATCTAAGATTTCTATTAAATTCTGCTCTAATTCTAACGACAACTATTCAATTTTAGTCTATAATTCTATTAATTCTACTAACCCTAATTTTACTCCTAATTCTAACCCTAATTCTAACCCCACTAACCAGGTCTATGATAATGTTGCAGCGGTTTCTCATTTATTATCGGGTTAATAGAAGGCCCTTTCTTAAAACCATCTTTTTTCTCCAAAAACGAACTTTTATAAAACTTTCCGTAGTTCGCCTCCCCCCCACCCCCCCCTCTGCGAGTGGACGACCCAAAACTGCCTCCGCTTGAATCTCTTGATTTACCCGACGTGTGGGACATTGAACCAGGACTGGCGCTACGGTAATGCATCTGGAACATGAAAAATACTAAAGAATGCAACAAGTAAAAATAAAAATGACTAAAAGGTCCAACAAGTTAGGATAAATGTAACTAAATAGTGCAACAAGTTAGTGTAAAAATTATTCAAGGGTGCAGCAAGCTACTATAACAACTATTAAGGGTGCATTATTCTAATTATTATTAAAGAGTGCAGCATGTATAGTCTTAATATTACTGAAATTATTAGTATATATAAAAAGATATAGAATTAAAAACGAATGACTTACAAAGTGCATATTCGGTGACAAATAGTCCTTATTATCTCCATCTGAAATTAATTAATTAATTACTAAATAAAAGAAAATTATTAAATCTAATATATGCACAAAGCTAGAATCTGTAACAACTAACAATTCGATATTTCTAATCGTTATATCAACAATTAACAATTATGCAATTCCCTAATCAATCACATTGTAATCAAAATACTGAATTTCATAAATTAATGTGAATGATAAATGAGTTGTGTGAATTATGTGAACATTATGCGTTAAAATGATGATAAATTGCAGCTAAATGATGACTTTGTAACTGATGCATTTAATTTTTATAAACAGTTTGACCTTTAATAGACTAAGGTCAGCATTAAACTGCAGGGCAAATGTAATAAATTTAGATGAGAACACAACATAAATCAGGCAGTTAATTATAAACAGAGAAAGAGAGATAGAGAGAGAGAGAGAAAGAAAGAAAGAAAGAGAGAGAGAGAGCGAAACAAACGTCAGATTAAGTACAACACTAGATTGACCTAGTACACATTGCACCAATCTTAAATTAAAATAAATAACTGCAGACAGAAAACTACCCCCCCCCACCTACCGCTCCCCCCCCCCTTCCCTTCAAATTCTTAATTAAAATCAGTCTCTACACATATAAGTTTTACAGAAAGTACCAAAAAGAACACAAAACAAATAAATAAATAATAAAAAATGACCATGCGTAATTCAACCTAAAAATACTCTAGAAATCAAACAGCCAAGAACGATTTTCTACAAAAAATAACGAAAAATTCTAACTCCCCAAAAATAAAAATTAGTAACAACCCTCCCCCCCCCTGTTTAAACACTCCTAAATTCTCTCGTTTCCTAACAAACCGGAAATAGAATAGAATGATTTAATTAAAAGGAAGCGGAGGGGGAAGGGAGGAGGGAGAGGGGGATGATTAAATTTAAAGGGATACTACGGGGGGGGCCTACCAAATTTAGTATCGACAAATAAAATTTGAGAGTCAGCGCTGAGTGAAAGTTTTCTGTTGTTAGCCGAAAGTTTGCGCGCTTTTTATGCAGACGTAAACAGACAGAGATGTTTAGACATATAAATAAACATACTTAGAGTAGTGCAGGAATATATAGAAAGGTATATTGAGAGATATAAACACACATATTAATAATAGTGCATGATAGAGAGAGATACAATTAGACACATAAACACACATATTTCTAGTAGCGCAGACATATATATACATTTAGACATATTCTATTCACAAAATGACAGATTCTACAACAGCCAATAGAAACTTTAGATAAAATCACATCACGAAACGGACCAATCAAAATCGATCAGACTTTCAATACCTACACTTACTATGGCTCGTTACTAAACCACCCACAGTTGAGGCAGAAAGAGGCGTGTCCATATCCTTAGAGGGAGTGTCTGGATCCCAAACAGTGGGGGGTTGTGTAAATATGGTTATATTTAAAATGAGAGTCATATTTTTACGTATTTTAAAAGTGGCATTCAACAAATATTAGATTTAATATGAAATAATACACATAATATTCATTTTATTACATAAAATTACATTTGAAAAGACCAAGTTTATGAAATATCTCAAATTTCAATTCAATTACGCTGTGGAATATAATTTTAGATTTTATCAATAAAAATTGAGTTGCAAAAAATATTAAAAAATCAATTTTCATCAGATATGCAAGAATGAAAGCAGAGCAAAATTAACAAAATGCAATTGATTGATTAAAAGGAGATTAATATCAAACCGGAAGTAGGGTACTTACGTTCAAAGGACGGTTCAGATTTGTAACCGGAAGTGGCTGAGACGGGGGAAATAGGACTACGACCGTCGGACATGAAGTCTTTCACTGAAGAAAATGTCAATAAATCAAAATAAGACAAATAATCAATAATAATTCAAAAACAAACAATTAATAAACAGACAATGGGCCTAAATAAACAGTAATTTAAATAAACCCTAAATAAACAATAATAAACAATAAACAAACAATAAACGCGTAATAATAAATAATAAACAGACTATAAACTCGTAATACACAAAGAATAAATACATAATGAACACCCAATAATAAACAATAAACACACAATAAATAAACAGAAATAAACAATAAACACACATTAAACACACAGAAAACATTAAACACACAACAGCAAACAATAAACACTAATCTATAAAAAACACTGAAAAAAAGAATACAAATGATAATACAGTTGAGGCATATCATAGTTCAATACAAATGCTAGTACAGTTGCGGCATATCATAGCTCAATACAAATGCTATTACAGTTGAGGCATATCACAGCTCAATATAAATGATATTACAGTTGAGGCATATCATAGCTCAATACCAATGATATTACAGTTGAGGCATATCATAGCTCAATACAAATGCTATTACAGTTGAGGCATATCACAGCTCAATACAAATGATATTACAGTTGAGGCATATCATAGCTCAATACAAATGCTATTACAGTTGAGGCATATCATAGCTCAATACAAATGCTATTATGATTGAGCCAGCAGCTATAATAATCCGACAGAAAGCTACAGTAGCAATAAAAAGCATTTTTGACAGCAAAGTTAATATTTACAAACAGATGCAGAGAGAATTATTTATATTTTATCTTCTAACTGAGCAAATTAGATGTAAAAACATTGTTTTAAGGTTATATAAATATAATTAGCCGATAGTTTGACTTTACAGTAATTGTAAACTGTACATGGTTTAAATCATGATTCAGTTAAATTAACTTGATATATGAAGTATTTAATTCTAATAATAACTTAATATTAATGACTCGTGTTTCAACATAAATTAACATCTCATTTGCAACAACCAATCAAATCTTACTATCAGTAGAATAATCAGAATCCGGGCTGTTCATTGGCTGCTGCTTCAGGGCTATCTCCTGCGGCCTAGCTGGCGTCGAGCCAACGAGAGGCGGGGCCTTAGCCCACATAGGCTCCTCCCCCGAGTCAGTAAGGCCCGCCCTAGGACTTCCATTTAAGGATGTGGGCAGTGATTTAGCCAGGCAGTCAGGGCAAAGATGTTGTGTGCCGCTGAATGTTACTTTATCTCCAGCTCCAAAACTTTTACTGAAATATTAAATAATAAAAATAAAAACAATAAAATAAGTAAATCAATAGATAATAAGTAGTTAAATAAATAAATGTGGAGATATGTAGAGCAAATGATAGGCCATATAATAATAGGTCATACATAATATGCTATATAATATATAAATATATTATAGGCTATATATAATATATATACACTATGTTTACTAGCAGCGGTCTTATATAGGTCAAAGCATTTAACTGACACACCCAAAAAACTGAGTCTGCAAAACAGACCTAGGATTATAAACTCTCGACTCGATTTTTGCAGCATTTTGAGGAAATTAAAAATACAATATGCTGCAAAAATTGGTCGATTTTAACCCCCCTCCCCCCACTAAAACTGGAAAAGTTTACTGGATGGAATTAAGTGGTAATTTAACGCGATCTCTGATTGGCTGGCACGTTCTATGCCTTAAAGTTGCAATAAAGTGTTCTAGTATTTAGTCTCTAGTTAAAGCACATCATTCACAGCCTGTTTCATCATCATCTTCTCACTCAACTAAAGCTATTCCAGAATCTTCTATAGATCAATCTCCAGCGAGGTCTCGTTTGTTAACTAACCCCGCCCCTTCATTTACTTATTCAACTAATTACTCCAACCCTAATTCTAACTATAATCTTAATTCAAATCTTAACCCTAATTCCAATTCTAACCCTAACTTAATTCAAATCCTAACCGCAATGTAACCCTAACCTTAATGCAAATCCTCCTAACCCTAGATCTAATGCACAGCTTAACCCTAGGCCGAACAATAACCTTAATTCCATTATAAATCTGACAAAATTCTAACCCTAACCCAAATTGTTGAACAACAATTAAACTGTCAATCAACGCCTTAAATATAACATTCGTCTTGATTGACATGCGCTCACGGGCTAAAGTGGCGGGGCTTGTAAGAAGAAGAGGCCTCACTCTAGACTTGCCCATAGATAATATTGACAGACGGAAGAATGTCTACAATGTGATGCATGATAGGATTTATGTCTTATATTTCACTTCTATTACATCTATTAATTCTATTATTTCCATTTTATTTCTATTATTTATTCTATTCGATTAATTCAACAGAATAATAATATTTTCAACTTGATAATAGAAGGAATAAAATTTCAGATTGTTTATTGAATTGATCTGCTACTGTAAGAAGCACAGGGTCCTCCAGAATTCAGAAAAAAATACCCACCCCCCCTCCCCCTTCAGGCCTCCACCCCTCAAAGTTTTCATATTTTCATTGTAAATAATTTATTTATTTTTGAACTACACACACAATTTGTTACTTTTATTTACTTTCTTTTTCATTCATTCATTCAATTATTTATTCATTCACTCACTCATTCAGTCATTCATTGCAAAAGTTTTCCCCCATCCCTTTCACATATACACTAATATTTTAACTTCTAATTTCAACACCCAAATGTCACAAAATGCACGCTATGTCATAACGCGATGCCCCCCCCCCGCTGTCATAAACGCGTCGATGAGAAACATGTCACACAAAATCATCTCAAGATTTCATGATCATGAGCGCATGACAAATAATGCCACGACGAATTAACGACAGAAATTTCTCCCGGCTGCAAATATTTATCCAAAAAATAATATCCCGTTTAAGGGGGGGAGGGGTGGGGGAAGGGAAATGGAGGGCGCAAAATTAATTTAACATAAAAAATTAACCCTCTCTCCCTCTAAGAAATGTGTTGACCCCAATCTTAACCCTTTTAATAAAAAATATAATGAGCATTTTATGCTTTTCTCACGAAACATAATAGAAATAAAAATAGAGTTCATTGTAAATAGAAAACCGTTTTAAATGCTTACAAAGTCTAATAGTTGAGGCAATGGATGAATCTATATATTACAAAGTCTATAACAGTTCAGGCACTCACTTAAATCTATATCTTATAAATAAAATTTAATATACTTTGTAATAAAAAAGTATCTATTATTAAGTTTATATAATAGCATTGATAAAATATATAAATTGCGAAGTATGTAAGAGTTAAGACTTAAAACTTTACTACTTGTTATTTAGTAATTTAATTATGTATTTATATATTAATTAATTAGGAAACAGAGTAAGCGAGTGAGTAAATAAGTAAGTAAGTAGGTAAGTAAGTAACAATAATAAATACACCCGAGTACCTGCACTGTGTACACCTAAGACACCTCTGATGGTAGGTCTTGCCCAGGGCGGTCACCGCCTCCCCCTCCACCCACTCCCCGCACCCCTGACAGCGCGTTGAAAACAACTTCCGGTAGTCGTCGACGCAATAATGGCCGCCATCTTTTGTGTAGAAGTCACTCGCGGACAGCTGTTTGGAACAGGCTGGAAATAGAACATAAAGTGATTTGTGTGGCTGATCAACACGAGAGTAAATACAGGCAGAACAATTACACACATACACACATAGTGTAATGCCTTACGGATGAAACACCTATGTTATAGCATTGATTTGTATTTAAATATCATCATCACTATCATCCATCATCATTTAACATCATAATATAACATCGCTATCATTCTATAGTCATTCAATCTCTTTTACAATAATAGCCCCCCTCCATCGTCTATCCCCCTTGCATAGACAAAAGGCTACAAAAGAAGGCCTACAGCCTGGCGGCCTCTAGGCTCCCTAGTCACGTGACCCTAGGCTACAGCCTAGTCACGTGTAATCAAACAGTCGTAATTGGTACAAATCGATCTAGTCAATAGATGCAATGCAATTATACTGCACATCAAGTATTGTCCTTACCAAGTATTGTCCTTGTATCACTTTGTCTTTATATGACATTGTCCTTATCGTTGTCCTTATATAGAATTGTCTTTATATAACATTGTCCTCATAGCTTTGAGTCATAACTTTGTCATTTTTATATCCTGTTGTCTTATAACATTGTCCTATAATGTAACTTTGTGCTTAAATATAACACTGTGCATTGTCCATTACAATCCATATAAATGTCAGTCCTTATAATGTAAAACAAATAGTGAAAGAGATAAGTATATATGCAACGATACAAAGAGACATACAAGCAGCCAGACAGACAGACAGACAGAGAGAGACAGACATAAAGAAGCAATCGATATTGAAATGATTTTATATTCACTGACTCATTCATAAAGAATGAAAGCATAAAATATTTTTATGCACTTTTCAAGGTCACCGTCTACCCAGCATGCATTTAAGTCAATAATACGTGTCTACAGCGAGGCAGACCATTTAACTTACCCCGCCCCCTCGCTGATTATAATTAAATCAACTCGCTAATTATTATATAATCTTAATTCTAACCTTAATTCTAACCCAATTCTAATGTTGTAACAGAGGTCACATGTTTAATTAACGTCTACTAAATAACATTTATACTAGGCTAAAGGGGCGGGGCTTGTTAGAAAAGGATGCCTCAGTGTTATAATTGCAGGTTTTATAATTGCAGGCCTTAGCTACTGAAAATTTATTTATAGTTTGCGAAAGCAAAAATTTGATTTTATACACACCAAGGCAATTAGCTAAATTTAAAGCGATTCCCATTAGTTTATACTTAATTCTGATTCGCTGACAAAAATAGATATTGCCAAGTGTCTGCAGATTCAAAGCTAATATAATAAACCGCACAAAGTATGTTTTAATTGCATAAAAATTTACTCCGCATGATAAAATTTATTTCACATTAATTGAGATCAAATTCACAACAAAAATATTAAATATACATTAATTACAAATTTGAAAGTCATCAAAATGGCGACCAGACGCCATCTTGATGACGTCATTAAACGCAGACGCAGCTCTGACCAATAAAAATTGAGTTCATAATTTAATTTTACACTAATATATACACCACAAAAAAATATAAAACTAGTTTTTACAATGTATACTGTTTAAACTTGTCTACTAACATACTAATTGTAATCGTATACTGTGATACTAAAATACTAATTAATACTAATTAATACTAATTAATACTAATTAATACTAAATATACTAGAAGTACATTTAAGAACAGATATAATTTAGTCTATAAAAGATAAAATAAATAAAGATATATAAAAAGATAAGTAAAAACCTCTGCATTTAAAGCATTTGAGATGAAGATATTTCTCATCAGAAAGTTTGATGGCCTGACCTTTGCATTTCTTTTTGCAAACTTCACAAGTCAACTTTCCTGTAAACATAAACGATAAACATTAAACAAATAAACAGTAAAAATAAACAATAGACAATAAATAAATAAACAATGCAAAATAAACAATAAACATTAAACAAATAAACAATGCAAATATACAGTAAACATTCAACAAATAAACAAGACAAATAAACAATAAACATTAAACAAATAAACAATGCAAATATGCAGTAAACAATCATTTTATATGAATTTTGGAAACTATTAGAAACTATTGGAAACTACTGGAAACTATTGGAAACTATTGGAAACTACTGGAAACTATTATAAAATATTGGAAACTATTGGAAACTATTAGAAACTATTGGGAACTATTAGAAACTATTGGAAACGATTGGAAACTATTGAAAACTATTGGAAACTATTGGAAACTATTGGAAACTATTGGAAACTATTAGAAACTATTGTAAACTATTGGAAACTATTCGAAACTATTAGAAACTATTGGAAACTACTGGAAACTATTGGAAACTATTAGAAACTATTGGAAACTACTGGAAACTATTGGAAACTATTGGAAACTATTGGAAAC
>JAQIXG010002806.1:0-16590 GCA_034700105.1 Oconnorella tubifera
TCTCTCTCTCTCTCTTTCTCTCTCTCTCTCTCTCGCTCTCTCTATTATTTTCTTTACTGCCTCAGATAAAAATCTCAGATCAGAATTGCTTCTATAAATATAATCAGCTAGCAATCAACCCGTCACAGCACGGGCTGTTGTCAATGAAAATAGAAAATAAATAACTGACAAAAATGGACAAAGCAATCAACAATAGACAATTTTATACGCAATGGACAATGTAATAGACAATGCAATAGACAATAGACAATGTAATAGAAAATATAATAGAAAATGTAATAGACAATGGAATATACAGTGTAATAGACAATACAATAGACACTGTAATAGACAATGTAATGGGTAATGTAAGAGACAATGTAATAGACAAGGTAATTGACAATGTAACGGACAATGTAACAGACAATGTAATAGACAAGGTAATAGACAACAGACGAAGCAATGAACAATGCAATGGACAAAATTATCTACACTCTAGTATTCAAACTGTCTACACGCGTCTCATTCTTTTCGCATCAGTGAACACCACAGTATCTCTAGCTGTCTGTCTAGTTGTCTGTCTGTCTGTTTATTCATTGCGCTATCAGATTCTGCGCCGTTTTCTCTGTCAGCTTATCTATCTGTCCGTTTGTATGTCTGTATGCATATCGATGTTTTGTCTATCTATCTGTCTGTCTGTATGTCTGTATGTTTCTGGATGGATCTATCTGCTTGTCTGTATGTCTGTATGTATCTGGATGTATCTATCTGCTTGTCTGTATGTATCTGTCAGTCTATTTGTCTGTTTGTCTAACTGTTTGTACTATTAGTTCTCATTCAATTAAATGTGGCTTATTATGTGTCGATCTCTGTTTCTCTCTCTGTCTGTCTGTCTCTCTGTCTGCCTGTCGGTCTGTCTCTGTCTGCCTGTCTCACTGTTTGTCTCACTGTCTGTCTGACAAATATACTCAGACGGTAAACAAACAAACAAACAAATAAACAGACAAACGAACAAACACACAGATGCACATCCACATAAGCACACCTACAATCACACCTGTAAGCACACAAACAAGCACACATACATCTAGACATACATCTACGAATACATTTACAGGGAGACATAATCTACTCCGACGGTAAGCTAACGATCAATCACGTCCAGTTAATCGTTAAATCAGCGACGAGCGGCCTGTCGATATTACGTCACAGCGGCGAGCACTGGTCAATGGCTATCACAAACGTCATCGTCCAGTGCCCGGTGGGGTACGACCTGAGGGCCACCAACTCGTCAGCCTACGGGGTCCACCACACGGGGCTACGGAGGTCCCATCACGTCGACCAGCTGAGCTACTTCTGTGAGGCCTGCCAGAGGAATAGGTGGGAGGGTAGGGGAGGGAGGGGTAGGGGAGGGAGGGGTTGGGGAGGGGAGGGGAGGGTGGTTGGATAACTAGAAGGATGGATGAATGATTGGATGGTTTTACAGATGGTTGGATCGATGGATGGATGGGTGGATGGATGGTTGGACAGGTGGTTGGATCGATGGATATATGGATGGATGGATGATTGGATGGATAGATGGATGGTTGAACAGATGGTATTATCGATGGATGGATGGTTGGATAGTTGGATGGATAACTAGACGGATGGATGGATGGATAGCTAAATGGATGAATAACTGCCTACTGAATGGATGAATAACTAGATTGTTGGATGAATGGATAATTGAATAGGTGAATACGAGGATGAATAGATGGATATATTGAATAAAAGAAAGAAAATGGATGAATGAATTGATTTATACTTTGTTGATTAATAAATAATATTTTTTTCTCATTTATCAAGATACAGTCTAGACTATGGCTACATAAACTACACCATGAAGTTCACCAACTTCATATATTTTACCCTACTCATAAACGGCTCAGTGCCGAACCCCGAGTACACGGGCCACTACGTCCATCATCGCATCCGCTGCGCTGACTGTCCCTATGGGGGGCAGTGCGTCCACGGCATCGCGGCCATCGCAAACTTTTGGGGGTTCATCGACCAAGGGACCCGATCAGTCAAGTAGGGGGTGGATTGGGTTTTATTAGGGATTAAAATAATTGAAAGATAAATTGGATATAATAGATAAAGAGACAGATAGAGAGAGAGAGAGAAAGACAGACAGACAAATATATTAAGAGACAGATGGACATATAGACAGACAGACAGACAGACAAAACATACATTCAGACAGATCTACATAAACTGGACACAGACATACATAGATAAACTTACATATTTTCATACATACATACAGACACACAGACAGACTGCACACATGCATGGAGATAGACAGACTGACATACAGATAGACAAACAGATATATAAACATACAGACAGACATACACACATTAAAAATAAAAATTAAATTTATTAATTTTTCCTCCCCCCCCCCTTAGATTTCAACACTGCCTCAAAGGCTACTGTTGCTCCACCCCTCACTGCTCCTCAATCGATGACTGCGCCCCCCTCAGGGAGGGCCGCCTCTGCGGACGCTGCGTGCCCGGCTACTCGGAGGCCTGGTACTCCCCCGCGTGCCTCCCCGATGCCCTCTGTCCCCCCTCCTGGCTCTACGCCCTAGTTCTAACCCTAGGCTTGACCTACACTGTATTTTTAATCTTTCAAACCGACATAACAGATTTTATTTTCGAGGGGGCCACAAAACGGGGCGAGATTTCATCCAAAATGGGCGGAGTTTCATCCAAAATGGGCGGAGTTTCGACAAAAAGGGGCGGGTTTTATTTACTAGTAGGCGGGGCTAAATCGCCCAAGCGTAGGGATGCAAATACGAATTGTAACGACGATGAAAATTCTACTAAATTTTTAAATAAGCTCGAAAATAGGTCGTCGGATTTGTTTCACAACGGGGCGCGACCGGCTCCCGGGGAGGTCGAATCAGGGGCGGAGCTTCTGGAGATGAAGGAGGAGCGATTTGAGAGCGTCGAGAGGGATGGGGAAGAGAGGGGGAGGACGTGGGGTGGGAGCGATTGCGGGTGGGCGGTGACTTTGATTTTTTATTTTCAAGACGCGTTGTTGTTGCACGTGACTACATCTTTTGACCAATCAGAGACCAGCGTTCGATTTGTGGCGCGTTCCATTGTTAGCGCGCTTTTCAGGTTAATTAATTAGTTTTAAATAATTAATTAATTAATCTATCTTTAACTGATTAATTAATTACTAATTATTCATTGTAAGTAAATTATTTTAATTTATATCTTTTAATAGTAAAACTTTTATTATAAGCCTAATGAAACTCTTAAATCACCGAAAGACTAATGCCTCTGACCAACATAGGCCTACATATAATTGAAATGATTAGTGCGTCTAGTCAACATTCCTATATTACTGAAATGCTCCTGATGTACACTTTTCTACCACAGAAATGACTAATGCGTCTGATCAACTCATTATTTTTTATTCAGATTTGAACTGGACGTGTTCGACCTACTCCATCACGTCTCTCCCTCCCCCTCCCTCACCCCTGTCCCCAAGCTAGCCAGTCAGCTCCTGCTCGTCCCCTACATCCTCCTACTCCTCCTCCTCACCTACTTCCTCCATCGAGTCTACCTCCTGGTCTGCCCCCCTCGCACTCCAAAATCTCACCAGACGCTTCCTAGAGCCCCCAACTCTCTCCCCAGATCCCCGCACTCTCCCTCCAGATTCACTCCCCCCAGCTCTAGACACTCTCCCCCCAAACAATCTCCCACCACACCCTCTCCCCCTAGACACTCTCTCCGCTCACCCTCCCACTCTCCCTCCTCCCACTCTCCCCCTTCACCCTCTCGCCCCGCACCATCTCCCCCCTTCTCCTCCCTCTCCACCCGTCTCCCCCCCGCCTTCCTCCTAACCCTCCTCTATACCTACCAGAAACTAAGCGCCACGACCTTGACCTTACTCAACTGCGTCCCGGCGGCCGGGGCCCGCGTCCTCTACATCGACGGGGCCGTCGAGTGCTACGCCCCCTGGCAGTACGGCGTCGCCCTCTGCGCCCTGCTCGGGGTGGCGCCCCTCCCCCTGGTGCTCCTGGTGGGGCCCAGAATGTTGAGGGAGGGGGAGCTGTCGTTGATTTCGTTTTTGGGGGGGTGCTTGTGCCCTCCTTGGTTTTTGGCAGGGTGGGTTTATAGGAGGGTGAGGGGGGAAAAGGGGGCGAGGGAAAGGGGGAAAGAGGGGGAGGAGGGAGAGGTTTCAGAGGGGGTGGGGAGTGTGTTGAGAATATTGCAGGTTGGGGTGATTTTTTGTGTTTTTCATTTTATTTGATATTTCTTTTTTTGTCCATCCATTCATCCAACGATCCATTCATTCATCCAACGATCCATCCATTCATCCAACATCCATCCATTCATCCACTTACTTATTTGCTCATAAATTCATTCACTCATTCATGCAGTAAACTTTCCTCCCCTTGTTTCATGTATTAATTCGATTATTTATTTATTCATTCAATCATTCATATATTCATCCACCCATTCATCCATTCATCTATCCATGCATCCATCCATCCATTCATTCATACATCCATCCTTTCATCCATCCAGCCTTACCATCAGTATAAATTAAGATTGTTTACATTAATCTAGCAATTTAACCCTATTAGTTATCCTTACTTAAATTATTTCCATCTCAAATTTACTTATGTCCCCTCCAGGGCCCATTCAGGGAGACCCCCCGAGGCCTCTGCTGGACGGGGGTCCTCACCCTCCGCCGCCTCACCCTCGTCCTTCTCTCTACTTTCATCAACGACCCCCTTCTCCGTCTGCTTGCCATGCTGCTCGTCTGCTTCGTTATCCTTCTGCATCACGTCGACGTCCAACCCTACCGGACCCAGGGGGCCAACGTTGCCGGGACTTTGGGGGCCGCGGGGCTCGTGACCTTGGGCACCATCAACCTGGTGAGGGCCGCATTCGACGCGGCCGATTACAACCCAACGGGCCCCAACTTAACCCTCATGAAAATATTCGAGGAGATCGAGACGGGGTTAATAGTGTGGGCCCCATTGGGGTGCTTGGGGTTGTTGGGGGTTAAGCTTTTGGGGAGGGTAGGGGCGATGTGGAGGGAGAGAGGGGGGAGGGGAGAGGAATGATAGTGCGGGTGTGGGTGTAGTGCTGATGTGACGTCGAATTGTAAAGGAATTATTTCAATACGAGACTTTGATATTATAAAAACACAGAGATCCCTCCCCCCCCCGTGGAGCCCTACCCCCCCCACCCCGTGTCTAATTATTAAAGCAGCTGTTTGAATCGATTTTGCTAAAAATTGTCATCATGAAAGTTACATTATTATTATTTATAATAATAGATATAATTATAATAATATAAATTATTATTATTCTATTAGAAAGTAATTAAAAGCATTTGCAGAGTAAATTTAATTAAAATACAAATTACAACAAACCTCAAATAGAATTAATTATATAATTAATCTCTAAATTATAATTGTTCGCGCTACAAATCAAAAATCGTTTATTTTAACAAAATCCAATTTGACACAATGTCACGGAATTAAAATGACATCATTTCAAAACGTCACTTTTCCATTCTGTCACATTTCAGCACAAATTTAACGCGACATAAAATGCTAACACTAAAATATCGCATTCTCGCGTCATAAAGTTTGAAATAGAAGATTCGTGACCCGTCAAAACGGCCCCGATAAAACGGCACCCCGACTGGTAAATCTTAGGGCCAGAGTTCGGCTTAGGGTTAGAATTGAAATTAGGGTTAAGTTTAGAGCTCATGTTAAATTTAGGGTTAGTGTTTGGGTTATTAAATTATTTGACGGGGTTGTTTTGTTGGGTTAATGTATTCGGGCCATTTTATCGGGTTAATCAATTCGAAGCCGTTATGTCCGGTTTAAGTATTTGGGGCCTTTTTGGGTTAATGTATTAGGGGTCAATTTATCCGGCTAATGTATTCGGGGCCGTTTTGTCTGGCTAATTTATTCGGGGCCGGCATGTCGGGTTACCCATAAAAAGTCACGCCTTAACCTGTCACATATATAATTCGACGGAATGTCATAAATATGTCGCCTTTATTCCAGGTCATCTTCCGTCATACCATGCCCCATCATCATCATTGGGGTCCCGGGGCCCCCCGCACTGGCTGCCACGCGCTAAAAAAAATAAATAAAATAATTCATAAAATAAAATTATTTTTTTATATATAATAATTATTTAATAATTTAAGCAGTATTTCATTAAATTTATGACCCAACAAAAGGGCCCCCCAAAAATCCTTCAAAATTCAGTCCAAAAAATAAATGAAACTTTTGTTAAAAATCTCAAAAATTCGCCAATTTTTTTTGGGGAGTTGAGAGGGCCAAACGTACCTTTCCAGCGATGGGGAGCTTTAGGAGGAGGAGCTGGAACACCTGGGGGGGAAGGGATTGTTGAAGAACTTGGAGTAATTGTTGGGGCTGCCCACATACTGCCACTGCGTTGCTTAAATGTTCTACACCCTGTTCAATGTCACCTGGTGAATAAAAAATAAAAAGATATTTTAAAAATTCATTCACCAGGTGGAGGCAGCAAAAAATTAACAAATATACGCAAATCTATCATTGCTGTCGTATAGGCTGCAGCCCAAAGTTACTTAGACTAAAGTTACATTGGGCTGCACGCCAAAGTTACATTGGGCTGCAGGCCAAAGATACTAGGGGATTCAGGCTAGAGTTACTATGGGAAGCAGGCTAGAGTTACAATAGTCTGCAGGCTAGAATTACTATGGGCTGCAGGCTAGAGTTACTATGGGCTGCAAGCTACAGTTGCTATGGGCTGCAGACTAGAGCTACTATGGGCTGCAGACTAAAGTTACTACGGGCTGCAGGCTAAATATCCTATGGGCTGCAGGCCAAAGATCTTATGGGCTGCAGGCTACAGTTACCGTGGGCTGCAGATAATAATGATAAAAAAAACAAGAATAAAAACGTAAATATTTCTAAGAATGGTTTAAAGGAAAAAACTTTAAGATGAAAATTAAATAGAAAATAAAAATGTCCAGGGACCATTTGCGAGCAGTTCCTCCCCCAGTTGAACCTCGTGAAGAAAAAATCTCTGCATAGACTCGGTGTCTTGTAAATCTGGAATCTGGGGGGTGGCAAATAACAAAAATATTTAAAGTTAAGATTGTTTCCTAAAATTAAATTTGGATTACCGTACAAATTGATTTTAAAGGGTTAATTGATCTTTTACTGCTTGACTCTTATCGCAGCAAATAATTTTTATTTGGGAACGACGGGGGACAAGAGGGTATAAAACTTCAATAAAACTTTACCTGAGAGGTAGACTTTTCCTTTTCCTTCGCAGATTGCTTGGCTTTCCTTCGTTCTACAAAAAATATTATTTCTAAAATTATTCAAATCTATTCCGCTTTATCCAATAAGGAGCATTTACCCCCACCTACCCCCCCCCCCATCAGTTGATTTTGTTTGATTCAAAGTGTACAGAATAAAAAGAAGACTAATAAGAACACCCTCCCCCGATAATTACAGATTCCATAAATTACAAAAAACTGGAAATTGAGGTGGCATTAAGGTAGATAACACTATCACACCCCCCCCCCATTTCCTGTTAATAAAATTTAAAAATTACATTTAACTGTAAATAAAACAGAAATTCAAATAGCTAAAAACTGGCACGATCAATTACACGTTAAAATTCCCCTCTCCTCCCTCCCCCTTCCCCTTCCATAGGAAATAAAAAACACCATCCCTCCCTAACTCCCTCCCCCCATTTCCTTATAATAGAACCATTTTTTACAAATTAATAATTAACATCAATGAAATATTCAATCAAAAATTCATAAAGCTAAAAATTCGCACTATAAATTCCACATCAAGATTCCCTCCTCCCCAATAAAATAAAATCCCCCCTCCTCCCCCCCAAATATAAAAACTAACTTTCCCTCAGCTTTGTTTTAAAGAGGGGGTCGCTGCGTCGCTTGTGATCGAAATAAATGCAGTACCCCACGAGGGCCAGCCCGGCCCCCGCGGCCGCCAGACTCCACGCGGACTTGGACAACATTATAACGCGACGAACGGGGGAAAAAATTAGGCAAAAATTAGGAAAAAATAGAAAAAAATTAAAAAATGTGTTTTTTTTCAAGGATAAGGTTAAGGTCAATAGAAACAAGACTGCTTCTTTGATTGCATTTTGATTCGTAATTTTACCCGACATTTTTACCCGGTGTTTCTAATTTTTACCCCAGAAGATATTTTGGACACCCCTCTAAGTTTAATTAATCCTTAAACTAAGTTCCTTTTGTTATTGAGATTGATACAATAAGTAAATTATTAATTATTTTACGCAATTATTATAAGAATAACATTGCGATTGTGCTTATTGTGTAAGTAATCGGTGATTTGAATACTGATCGTTGACAATCGGTTTAATTAAACGAAATTATGTATTAAAATATAGAACAAATTAAAAATTATTGTAGAGGCAACAACGAAAGCAGAAACTTTTATCTTTAAACACGATATTGTGGGTGGATGATTTTTTTAAATCGGGGCGGGGGGGTAGTGAAAGATTAAGTCACCGCGTGCGCCTAGCCAGCAGCCAACCTTATAGCCCAGCTGCTGGCTCAAGTTCCGCTAGCTGTGTATCACAGCTTGGCTAATACGAAATTGCTGCTGCTGTATTTTATGTTATAACATTGCAGCAGCTGCAATCCATTCGCTATAGCGAGGCATAGTCTTTAACTAACCCCGCCCATGTCTTAAAACTCATCTGACTAATGTATTACACATAGGCCTATCAGCTCACCTCCTAGTCGTAACCCTAATTCTAACCCTAATTCTTACAGTTAATTAAAGCGTTGAATTAGCATCTGTTCAATAACATCGATCAAGATTAACGTAGGCTACTGGGGTACAGGGGCGGGGCTTGATAGGAACCGAGGCCTATTTTTAACTCTACGAATTCAGCTACCATTTTCAAGTGTATCGTATAAGACGAATTTTGAGTTATAAAACAGGGGGAGAGGGGGGGGGGAGGGTTGTCCTGATCAAATTTGAAACACATGATGTGTTTGATATATATGCATACAAACAGAGTAGAAAAAATAAAAATGCTGACCGAGGGGGGGGGGAGACGACCCGAAACCCCCGCCCCCACCCCCCGTTAAAGTAGTCCATAAGATGATACGGATTAACGTTAAGCTGTTGGCTAAAGTCGTGGAACTTTCTCGATGGTTAACTTAGCGTTAACCGTTATTTAAGTTGAAGTAAGTTCGATTAACTGTATAATATATAGTTTTAACTCGGCGTTTAACTTAGTGTTTAATTTGGTGTTTAACTTTGTGTTTAACTTTGTGCTTAACTTTGCGTTTAACTTTGCGTTTAACTTTGCTTCTAGTTCTGTTTTTAACTTCATTTTTTAGTTTTAACTTTGTTTAAATGTGATTTTAACTCTGACATTAACTCTCATTAAACTCTGATTTTAACTTATTTGGTTAAGAGTTATCTTAATTTTTATAATTGCTATTAATTTCTATTTTAATCATCGTTTATTGTTCGATTATAAAATTGATTGATTGATTAAATTAGTGATCAATTTGATCGATTAATTAATCGATTTACTGTTTGATTGATGACTGATCAAATGATTCGTCGATCGAACAGTTAATATTATTGATCAATTTTCGGGTCGAGTGATTGATTGAATGATTTATCATTTGATTAATTGATTGATTTCTTAATTGATTGAACGAACGTAGGAACGAACGATTGATCAATCGCTCGTTGATTGGTTGCATGATTGATTGAATGATATCATTGATGAATATAATCAGTACCCATTTCTACGTTTTCATATAAAAATTTCGTCTACAGCTATTTTTCTGAGATTTCAAAATAAAAAATTAAGTGAAAATGATCACTCGGATCACTTGGTCACTTCTAGTCATCACTTCGCTTTCACTCATCACTCAACTCTCAGGGCTCGCCGTCCAGGCCGACCAGGGGGAGGAGGATGGAGAGATCGAGCAACCCGACCCCCCGGCGGAAAGTTCTAAACCGAGGTAGGGGCCCAGGGGGGTTATACCTTATTGACAAAAATAAAGTAAAATAAAAAAATGATAGGGTTATAATATATTGGCTTAAATATAAAATACAGATTGATTTTAATGATGATATAAGCCTATAATATAGTTATTGTGGTAACCCGACAAAACGGTCCCGAAATCCATTAACCCGACGAATTGACCCCGAATACATTAACCCGACAAAAATGCCGAATACATTAACTTGACAATGTCATCATTATCAACATCGTTATCATTATTATCATCATTATCATCACTACATAATCATTTTCATCATTAACATCGTCATCATCATTACATTATCATCATTTTCATCATTATCATTATCATCATTATATTATCAGTATCATCATTATATTATCATCATTATTATCATCATATTTTTAAACTTTATATGAATTTTTTATATCAGGCAGATTTTAGTTTTCGGGGGTAACGGGCTCTTGGGGGCCAGCACTGTACAAAAATTAATAGAGAGGGGGGACAATGTAACAATTCTGAATCGAGGGAATTGGTATTGGGATTCAGCCACCAGGATAAAACCACACGTTAAACATATTGGTTGTGATAGGAAAAATGGTTTGACAACTTGCCAAGAACTGGTGGATATGGTCGAGGGGTGGAGAGAGAGACAGGGTGAGGGTTCGATACCGGGTGATGATTGATTGGTTGGTTGGTTGGTTGGTTGATTGATTGACTGGTTGATTGGGTAATTGGTTGAATGTTTGCACTGACTAATTGACATGTTGACTGACTGGTTGATTGATTAACTGACTATATCTGATTGACTGACTGACTTATTGATTAACTGCATGCATGCAAGACTCACTGACTGGCTGTCTTTCTAACTGACTGACTGACTGACTGACTGACCGACCAACCGACAACTGATAGATCGACTGATTGACTGACTGACTGACTAACTACCTTACTAACTGATTGCCTGACTGACTAACTTACTAACTACCTTACTAACTGACTAACTAACTGACTAACTAACTATGTACCTAACTAACTATAAAATCTTCCTTCCCTCCTTCCCCCACAGAAAAACTGACCGCCATCTTAGACTTCTCCTCCTACGGCCCCCAAGACACGCGCGAGGCCCTCACTCTTCTCTCAGACCACGCCCATCTCTACGTACACATCAGTACAGACTCTGTCTATGACGTCAGCGAGCCTCTGGAGCACCTGGAGCACCACGCGGCCCCCCACTGGGGCTGCAAGGAGGAGGAAGCTGTGCGGCCCAAGGACCCCTACATGAGGGACTTGCTGGCTAAGCATCACGAATATGCTAATAGGAAATTTGAGGTAATGAATATGCGAATATGCTAATTAGGGGTAATTAGCTAGCGAATATTCTAATTATCGTACTCTATTGCGGGTCAATGGCCTCTATAGCGGGTCAATGACTTCTATAGCGGGTCAATGACCTCTATTGAGGGTCAATGACTTCTATAGCAAATGAGTCACTGACCATGGCTTGTTAATTGTTAAACGATAAACATGCAGCGTTTATCGTTTAACAATAAACGTTTATTGTTTAGCAATAAACACTCTATGTTTATCGTTTATTAAAGAACACACCATGTTTATCGTTTATCAATAAACACTGTACGTTTATCATTTAACCATAAACATACAGCGTTTATTACCAAATAAACGTAATTTTACGCGTACATTTTTTCCAAACACAGGCTGAGGAAGAATTAATGAATCAAAAAACGTCGAGTCACACCAGGAAGAGCATCCCCTACGTCATCCTCCGCCTCCCTGACGTCATCGGCCCTCGGGACACCACCTACAGGTTTTGGGTCTACCAGACCTGGGTCCGTCTGAGCCCCCTCCTCCCCCACCACCCCGTAACCATACCAGAATTTCTGGTTGGGTATAACAATAGTTTTGTTTATTCAGAAGATGTCGCTGATGTAATTGTTAATAAAATACTGGAGGGGCCGGCAGATGACGTCATTGATCAGGTTTGCTTTTGTTGTTTTACTAAAGGGTGCAGCAAGTTGATGTTTTACTAAAGGGTGCAGCGAGTTCATGTTTTACTAAAGGGTGCAGCGAGTTGATGTTTTAGTAAAGGGTGCAGCAAGTTGATGATTTTAGTTGGAGAGTTGTAAGATAAATTGAGGTTTAGAAGTTGGTTTGTATTTTTTTGTGTATATTTTTTGTTTGGATATATTGTGTAGGTTTTGGTTTTCTGTGTTTTGTTGCAAAAAAGGGTGCAGCAAGACATCATTTGTGTATAATTAGTTCTGAATTTGTATTAGTATTTGTTTTTTTATATTTATATTATTATTTATATTATTATTTGTATTTATATTTGTTTTAGTTTTCATATTGGCATTTGTATTAGTATTTATATTTTTATTTATAGTTGTATTTATATCAGTATTTGTATTTATTTGTATTCAGATACATTAGAATTTTAAAATCAATGTTGAGATTTTTTCCTTAAATTGCACGTTTTTTCCAATTTTTAATTTTTTCAATTTTTTCCAATTTTTTTCCAATTTTTGTAAATTTTAATTTTAAATTAAATTCAGGTTTTCAATCTAGCCTGGCCGGAAAATATAACCCTGGAAAAACTACTCAAAGACATTGCCACCCAACTAGAAATCCCCGATTTCTCCCCCCAAGTTCAAAATTCCTCCCACTCGGCCACCTACCTCTACCCCACCGTGCGTCGGGGCCCCATCGACCCCACCAAGGCCCAGAGGGTCCTCGGCTGGGCCCCCACCCCCTGGGAGAAGGCCATCGGGGACACGGTGAAATTTTACGAGGGGGTGAGCGGGGGTATTGATGGGGGGCAATTTGCTACGCAGAGGGAAGAGATAGTGCAAATTGTGGGGGGGCAATTGTTTGATGGGGATAGGGTGAGGTACTATGAGGCGATGGAGAGGGGGTATGGGATTAATTTGAGTCATTATAAACCACGGGAGGAACTTTAAGGGAGGGGGGGTTAAAAAAAAGAGGGAAATTTGTATGGTTTTGGAAATACCATTTTTAGAATTTTAATTGGTGGTACTCTATGAATTTTTAACTTTGGGGGGGTTGGGGTAGGGGGGTGGCGCGGGCTGGTTTGATAGGGCTAGGGGCGGTCGCCCTCCTGAGTCATAGTACAAACTATTATTAAATTGCTTACATCTGGCTTACAAAATGGCTTACATTTTTTTAAAAAGAAAATTGACTATAAAAATTATTTTAATATTTATATGCATTTTTTATCATTATATATTTTATACTAAATTCAAGATTATGACTAATTATGCATTATAGGCCTACTAATCTAGTAGGCCGATAATATATGTTATTATTAGTATTAGTATTAAGTGTATTTTAGTATTATATGAAGGTAGTAATTGCATGTATTTGCATATTATTTATAGTGTTTACATACATTAGTATATTTTAGTTACATTTTTGCATGTTAGCTATTTATTTATGTTGAATTAATATTGTTAATTATATTAATATTTTATATTAATATATGTTTTATGTTGGTTTTTATCTACTAATTATATACATTTTTCAATATTAATGTTAAAATTATTTTTAATTTAAAAATAATATTTTGAATTAGAAAATGACATTCTCTAAACATTACAACTCAATAACTAATCTCTTAAAAAAAATACGCGATCTATCAAAACGGCCCAGACAAATGTCCCCGACTGCCAATTATTAGGGTTAGGATTCAAGTTAGGGTTGAAGTTTAGAGTCGATTCGAACTAGGATTACTAAATAAATTGACGGAGCCGAATTGTCCGGGTACTGAAAAATTTAAATAATATTTTCGCTTTAGATAATACAGATAAATAAAACTGACAGTCAGAAGTTTACTTTCAAACCCCCCACCCTCCCCCTTATAAAATATCTCTCCCCCAAAAGAAATAAGCAGCCAAATCGCCACTGGCCTAACAAGCCAATCGCCACAAGCCTACTGTACTTATAAATAACTTAGGCTAAAAATTAACATAATAAGACATAAACTGACCTTATTACGAATAAAATTATTCGTAATAAGGTCAGTTTTAAGGTCATTCTAAAAGGCTTCTTTAAGTTTATAAGCCTGGTGGGGCCAGCTCTACCCACCCCATCCCTACCCACCCCCCATTCCTTTATGCCCTCCTCTTCCTCCCCCTTAATTCTGTTTTGTAACTGAGGGAGGGAATTTACAATCCAGGTATACTATTTTTTAATCCCTCCCCCCCCCTCCTCCCTGCCCCTTTATACGCATTCTAAGAAAGCTATAAACTGAACGGTGGGGGAGGAGGAAGAGGAGCAGGTTTTAAAAGGGGGAAGGGGGCTATAGAATTTATTTGTTAAGATTTGTTTAAGGACAATATTTGCTATAATGTCAACTTAAGCAAGCTTATATAGGCTTAAAGAAATCACTGTTTACATTTCACTGTCCGCCTACTAGCCCGGCGTCTTAGAGCCTAAGGGCCAGCAGCCTGCTACTAGCCTACTAGTCCACGGGCCGCGGCGGGCTAGCGGGCAGCAGGGCTCTGCAGCCGGCGGTGTTTTTACAGCCCGGGAGTGGTTGTCAACGTTTGTGACGGTGTGGTAGTGGTTGTGAACCTTTGTTGGGTGGAATTAGCAGCGTTTTTTCTGTGATAATTTAATGTTGAAAATTGTGGTCAGATTTTGATGTCAGTTGTTGTCGACAATTATTGTTAAATGTCGCCAATTGTTCTTAAAGGTTGCCAATTATTGTTAAATGTCGTCACCGTTGCCAATTGTTGTCAATTGTTGTCAACAGCTGAGAGTTGTGGCCATTTATCAGTTTATTCCGAAATACAATACACGACGATTATTTTAGCCCTCTAGTACAAAATTCAAACAATAAATTATAAAAATATTTAATTTTGTCGTATGCTCAGATTCGTTAATTGTTTTTTAAAAATAAACTTTTCCCTAACATCAAGCAAGTCATAAAAATTTAAGACTATTTCAGGGAACAACGGGGGGGGGGGGTGTATTTTAATTTTTTTATATTTTATCGATTCTAATTAAACGGATTCCGAAACAGTATCTGTAACATTCTGTCATATTTTTAATAAGACTTTTCGAGGGTGTGTTCCCCTATTGGATTGCTCCCTACCCGTTTATTTCTCTACCCTCCTGGATTTTTGCAGCGTTTCTTATGCAGCTAAAAGAAGACTGTTGTTTGTATATAGGAAATCGACTCGTGTTTTAATTCAGTCATTCAGTAAGTCAGTCAGTTAGTCAGTCAGTCAGTCAGTCAGTTAATGGATAGAATGCTGGTTGGATTTGTTTGGTTGTACCGGTTTACTATAGTTGTAGTGTAGATAGGTTTATCGAGCGTTTAATAGAGAGAAAGAGAGAGAGAGAGAGAGAGAGAGAGAGAGAAAGAGAAAGAAAAAGAGAGAGAGAGAGAGAGAGAGGGTGAGAGAGAGAGAGAGAGAACTTAAAGATTGATAGAGATAGAGAACTAAAAATAGAGAGAGAGAGAAGTTAATGAACTAGAAAGATAAAGATAGAGCGATAGAGAGAGATAGAGAAATAAAGAAACAGAGAGAGAAATAGAGAGCTAAAGAGAGAGAAAGAGTAATCAAAGATATGTAACGAGAAAGTCAGAAACAGATGGCTCTCCTCCCCTCCCTCTTCTCCCCTCTGAAAGTATTTCTCAAAATTTCTCACAATATTGCTTCTTTATGTACATAAAAATTCAAGCCCACCCCACCCCCCTCCCTCCCTTTCTCTGTTCGCAGCTGTTTCGTACTTAACCCCCCCCTCCCTCCTCTCCGCCCACCTACCCCTAAATATTTTTCTCCTAGTGCCAATTTGGGTGAAAATTGAGGGGGGAAGTGGGGAGAGATGGAGAGTGGGGGGATTGTTAAGTTTTTTATGCGTTTTAAACTACTTTTGGATTAAAATAATTATAAAATTTTCAATAACAATAATATTAAGTTAGTCTATGAGTCTACTGTATAATTATTAAATAAAATTATTTTCAGATAAAAGCTGTATTATAAATATATAATGAATTAGCGCAATTAAAGTAAATTATTAATTATTTTATTTTAGATCGTTAATACGGCCCCGAAAATCGGCCCGGAATATTTATTATTACGTTAAGGGTTAGGGTTGAAGTTGGCGTTAGGATTAGGGTTAAATTTAGGGTTAGTTAGGTATTAATTATCTGGGTTGATTTGTCGGGTTCATGTATTATGGGCCGTTATGTCGAGTTGTTGTATTCGGGGCCGATTTGTCGGATTAATGTTTTCGGGGCCGATTTGTCGGATAATTTATTAGGGGCCGATGTGTCGTGTTCGTATATAAGGGGTTGATTTGTCGGGTTAATATGTAGCCTATTTTGAGCCAACTTGTCTCGTTACTGTTATAATTATTATTTATTTATTTTTTTAAAATTAATTTACTCGGTACTTCATTCCCGAGTGATGGATAAAATGAAATGGATAAAAACATAGTCTGGAATGGCTAACCTTCGGGATCACTCGGGACAATAAATGATCCTCTAAAACATACA
>JAQIXG010002807.1:0-16590 GCA_034700105.1 Oconnorella tubifera
TATTAGTAATAATGCATATAATGTTATATGCATTATTACTATTAGTAATAATGCATATAAAATATTATATGCATTATTACTATTAGTAATAATGCATATAATATTGTATGCATTATTACTAATTTTATTTTATTTATTATATGCATTATTATTATTATTATTACTATTAGTATTATTATTATTATTACTTTTTATTATTATTATTTATTACGTGGTATTTCAAATAAAACTTAACGTTTCTATTTATTGTGCTTATATTTCTGTTCTGTTTTATTTCAGATATGATGCTTACAGAAGTTTATTGTATTTAACCGGTCGCTTGGCTTATGACTACAGTGCTTTGTATAGAATCTTATCTGAGGTTATTTATTAATTCAGCTATTACAAAATAGCTTAATTTTGCTCCATATGAATTTGTTGAGAATTATTTACGTCAAGACTAGGTAGCGAAAGTGGTTAGAGCGCCAGACTCAAGACTCAAATGATCCGGGTTTGATTCCCGTGAATGCAAGCTGTGTTTGCTGACTCGCTGCATCCTTTAGTAAGACGCATAAATTGGCAGTTAGGTCTGAGATAATTTTTATGTAATTTGGTTACACATGACGTTAAGCTTCAATTTAAGTTAATAACAAATATATATTGTAACCAATTTATTGTTATATTACATTAACATATTATAAAAACTGGTTTTACTAATTATAATATATGTGAATTTGACATATTATAAAATGCGTCAGTATAACAATGTATGTTATAATCATACTTTGTTTTTAATTCTGTTAGATTGCACAAAGAAAAGAAGATTTTGCCCCGGACTCCATATTTCATTTTGGCTCCGGCGTTGGATCCAGTATTTGGTAGGACAGTTTCTTTACTACTCTTTTACACAAACTATTTTTAATGATCTAGTTGAAGTAAAATTTAGTGTTACATGTCTCTCTTTCAGGGCGTGCAATTCGATATGGCCAAAAAGTATAACGGAACATTACTGCGTTGATATTTCAGATGAAATGAATACATTAGCTAGACTTTTACTACAAGGTTTCAAATTTTGTTTTTAGCTTGATCCATTAAATTATCCTCGAAAAATTGCCCCGCATTATTTATTCTTAGGGTTAGAATACGGGTTAAGGTTAGGATTGAACTTAGCGTTAGAGTTTAGAGTTAGTTAAGATTAGGGTTATTAAATGAATTGATAGGTTATTTTATTAGGTTAATTTATTTGAATCCTTTTTGTTAGGGTAACGTTTTCTAGCGATATTAAATATTAATAATCATTTTGCATGTTTTATTTCGCTTTAGCTATTTACTCTGTATTTATTTAAAATTATTTATATAAAGGTCATGTGTATCTGGGGTGATATTCATGTTTTTGTCATGTTCATGTTAATGTATTTGGCCGTTTAGTCATGTTAATGTATTAACGGGATACCATTTAAAAAAAATTTGTTCATTTTTAGGAGGCAATGAAAATGCCGCGATGCAAATTAGCGGAGTTGTGTTCAGACAATTTCTTCCTTCTTCTAATACAGTGAGAGAATATTTTAATGAGGATTTTTATTTTGTATTGATATTTTGTACCAGACTAATTGTACGTATGTATGAATGAAAATTGAGTGTATTTAAAGATTTCTTATTGATAAATTTAGTAATGTAAAGTTAGGTTGTTTTAGTAAAGTCATTGAAGTGGTAGGTCTATTTAGGATGATTGTAACTAATACAATAACAATTAATTAATTAATATTTTATTATTTATTTATGTATTTAATATTATATAATTAATATTATATAATTTATTTTATGTAATTAATATTATATAATTAATATTAAATATTTAATATTAACAAACCATGTAATAAGTTATGTAACGACTTTAATTAATACCTTTATTAATCTAGTCTTTTTCTTACAATTTTATTTATAAATTGCAGTTTTGATACCAAATTAGTCATCATTCTAATGTTTTTTTATTCAACGATTTAATTGTGATCATTTGATTAAATTATATTAGAGCTTCTTTTGAGATTTATTTATTTAATAAATTTTGAAATTATTAAAACGTAAAACCTATTTAGACCAAGTCAAGTGTAGTTATAAGTTCATTCTCTCTCATGGAATTACCAAATAAAACTGAGCGACTGAAGGTGATAGAAAATTTATGGAGAAAAGCAATCGAGTTTCTTGTAAGTCGATTGAATCATCTCTTTTAGTTACAGTTGAGTTTCTTGTAAGTGATGTGCACCACCTCTCTTAGTTACAGTCGAGTTTCTTGTAAGTCAATTGCACCCTTTTAGTTATTATGTATGCAGTAACATTAAAATATCTATATACAGATTTAAATATCTAATTTTAATGTAATTTCTTTGGAAAATATGTAGTCTGAATTATAGGTATGGCTTGTATGGCATATTACGAGTAATATGGAACTTTAATTATGTTTGGTCTCAATAATATGTGGATTGAAGTATAGATTGACTAAACAGTATTTGGCATGAACAATGAAAAAAATAAACAAGAGAGACAGATCTAGTCTATTTACAGATAATGAAACAGTTTATAAATTATTTTATCATTAATCTGAACGGTTCGGGCTAGGATTGAAGTTGGGGTTAGATGCTAGGATTTGGAATGAAGTTTAAGGTTAATTAGAGGTAGGCAAATGTTATATCGGGTTAATGTATCTGGGGTTGTTTTGTCGGGGTACCGCATTTATTTATTTTTAATTCCGCTAGATTATAGTTGAGAATGGTACAAATGCTGGGTTTAGTCTTGTTACAGAAGCAAGAGATTTTATTTTACAGGTATTTATATTAAGTTTCATAAAATGATTTATAATATAAACATATTTTATATATACAACTAATGCGTAAATAAATGAGATAATTTGAATCTTTACTATCAAGAAATGAATTATATTCTAAATAGTATTGAAAATATACAATATAATACTAATACTTAATAGATAAAATACTTAATAGTTTAGTACTTTAACTACTTACATAGTAATAATACCTGCTTCTTAGTACTTATTATACTAAGATATTAGTATTTGTAATAGTATTTTTAATTAATTATAATCAGTGAAGAAAAATATAAAACGTATAGTATGTAATTACAAAATTGCAGCTGAATATTATATCAATTTTTTCACTTGTATTTTGTTTTAATTCTGGAAAGTTTTATTCTTGAATCAGTCATTTATAACTAGATACAAATTTTAATGGAAATTTTATTTCATCTTTCAATATTTTTGATCATATTTCTTCTTTTCAGTTGCACGATCAATCTCATAGCAATAAAAGCGAACGCGATGAATATTTCGATCGTGATATCGGTCATGTATTTGCTCCAGTTAGTTATTTAGTTTTATTTTATTTTTTTAAATTTATTACAGTAATGTATTTTAATGTAATTTTAATGTATAATAATGTAATGTAATCAAACAAACAAATTATGCAAATTTGGATGAATAGTTCTTCAATTGGATCTAATCATTTTCGATTTACAATGGTATAATTAAGCTTTTTGATTTACTTGAAACTGTTTGTGAAAGTGAATGTTAATTTTTAGCAAGACTCATTTAATATTGCATATAATTTTTTTGTAAATAATGAAGTATTTTAAATATTGAATAATCTTACATGGCTAATACTTTTCTACACCATGGTATAGAAATTATTGTAAATAAATGAAGGAATTATGAAATTCCTGCAAAATTTTGCACCGGGACAATATTTTTATGCTGGGGTTTCATGATAGTTCACGGTAATTTTATAGTTTCATTTACAGAGTTTTGGTCTACGACACTACGTCTACGGAAAATTTGATTTACTGACATTAGGGTTAGGTTTAGGGTTATGGCTTTAATTAGGTTTAGGGCTATGGTTAGAACTAGTGTTAGAGTTAACTCTGTAGTTATGTAATTATGAGTAAAGAAGACCCAGTGTCTGTAAATCATGTTTTTAAACGTAGTATTATTGATTAAATTTGTAGATGAGTTATAATGGAATCTACTGATCCTATTTATGACTTGGAACTAAATGTATTCTGCGTTTATTCTTTGTGACTTAGATCTATATTTATTCTTTTATTTTATTATGCTCAGTGTGCGCATGACCTAGCGTGCCCAAGGGCCGCTCGAAACGATGGGACACCGTGCAACTTTGAAGTTGACTATGTAAAGTTACCACAGTCAGTTGTAAGTCGATAAATTCAAATTCAAGCATTAATTACAATGAGAAATGATCATATTGCATCAGATATAAAAGTTGCTGCATTGGATAAGATTTTTATAAAAAGTTTGTATCAGTTTGAATTTGTTGGGTCTCACATCATATATGGTGGATTTCAAGGAGGCTAATTTTAGTTTAAAATTAGTTTTAGAAAAAACTAATTTTAGTTTAGATACTAGTTAAAATGCGCAAGGCGTACGGTTATTGTAATTACTTCATTGGATACTTCGTCATATGCCTATAATAGCATCATGTTGTAATTACAGAAAATATTGCGGGATTTATCGCAATTTTATGAACGCATATTTATAGAATCTCTGCATTTGCATGGTCTCTAAAGTTGGCCCTTATTGTGATTTGGATTATGTTCCTATAGTGCAAATCTGCGTTCTTTCAAGATTATTTTTATTAATTAGCGATGTTTGCATATTTGAAATTTTGATTTAAAGCAAGCTCTAATCAATGAAATTATGATATTTTAAAATAAAACAAAGTATTGAAGTATTTTATTTGAATTAGATAAAAGAGAAGTTTGATACAGCTCGTATTTCTTATGTTGTCCTCCAAAAGGGACCAAGAGATATTAATGGTTAGTTCTAACTATGTACCAAGAATATAAATTGCATAAATATTTGTTCATTTATATATATTAAAAGTATTAATCTGCGATATTTTTATTGTTGAATTTTATTATTGTAATGATAAATATTCTATTGTTATTTTTCTTAAATTAATTGTGTTTTTTTCTGCAATACTATTTTGTATGAAACAAAGGATTATATATTAAAAAGACGAGTTTAGACTAATTTCTAATTTCACTCTTTTGTTACTGTTGAAACTTCAATTTTTTCTATTTGATAATTTGTTGCGAGTGTGACTGATGGTTAGGTTTTTATATATCAGCAATTTTTATTCAAGTATAATTTATTTTTAATTAGCATCAATTGACAGAACTCGGTTTATATATATTACACGAATACGATTTATAGTGTATAAAAAATATATTGACACGATATTATATTGTGTTGGATTAATACATATGTGTAGATTTATTAGTTTATTAATTTTTGTTAATTAAAAACTAGATCTGTTACACACACACACAACTCTATCATGAAAAAATACGTGTTGCTTATTTCTGTCTTGCATTCTCAATTTAAATATCTTTCTCTTAAAATGTCAACATTTTTATTTTTATTTATCTCTCGCTGCAGAAATCTCATGGCCACGAGTAGTTCGCCCAGTTTCTAACCCTTCTAAATGCGTTCATCTAAGAACATGTTCAGCAAGTGGAGAGTTAGAACTGAGCATAATAACAGCGAAGAAACATACAAAGTAAGGACACCTTTTATTTAGTAGTGACGAAAAGTATTTGAGATTTAATAATTTTGTAATATATTAATATTGTCCCCCCTCTAATTCTAATTAATATAATATATTATAAATGTACAAGAAATAATTGTGATTCTATTTGTGAATAAGAGAAATACAATGACAATTTATTTGATGTAATTTTATTGATGGCGTGTAATTAGAATAAATTAAATGCACATGATAATAAATATAGAAAAATATGTACAATAAGTTTTAAAATTAAATATTAAATTCTGTGACTGTTGTTTAGGATAACAGCAATAATAAATGTGTTATAACAATTGCAAACATTACTATTTTAATAACTAGTTATAAAATTTTAATATTAATAAATACTATAGATACATATTAAATATGCAATAGTTAGCAGCAAATGTTGTATTTTTTGTAGAGATTTGTACTGGTGTGCTAGGGCTTGTAAATGGGGAGACTTGCTGCCCGTAGTCAATAAAAAATGTGATGATAAAGTGACAGATGATGCTGTCAGAGAATCTGACAGTGAGGATATATCATTGCAAGCCAAGAGTAAAGGGCGACCGGAGACAATATCTCATGACATTGCCACGATTCATGCGCTAACATGATCTTTAAGTAGATCATGTTATAATAGATCATATTATAATAGAGTTGATCTTTAAGTAATATATTGATATGGGCGAATCGTTTTTGTTTATTTCTTTATGTCATATCAGCACAAAAAGACTGGTGACATGTTCTGAGCTGGATGTGTAGAAACCAAATTTACACATCCAGAGTTAAAATACTAAATATTGTGGAGGATATTTTAAGCTAAGAGGTGCCATTATAATATTCATTTTAAGAAGGGCAAAAAAAGGAGAAAGAAATATTTTAAGGGGCAAGAGGAAGGGAGTGGAGTAAATATGATTTCAATTAAAAGACAGAGAGGATTACAAAGATTTATCGAGAAAATCTAATTGCAATGTAGGGGTCAAATGTTACAGTATAATTTCAAGAGTGAATATACTGTTAAAATAATTTATCTTTGTTTAGAAGTTATTTAGCAATTGACATTAGGCATTGGGAGAGAAAATTTAAAAGAAAATGGATAAATATCTATTGAGATTTATAAAAATATTAACTCTCATAACTCTATTTCGATAGTAATATGACTCAAATCTGTAAACTAGTAAGAAAATAAGCATGTTTTTATGAAAGTCATCTACCTCCGTTTCATTCTTCCTCGCAGTCCCTTCAATGAATCGGTATAAATAAATCGTGGATTCCCATTTCATGACATCAATTAATCGAACATTTAGTGCGTTGCGCACTATTATGAAGTTTATCATAATAAGAAAACGTATCATATCATATAAACGTATCATATATAAACAAGTAATAATTTATTAACAATCGCGAGATTTGGTAGAATTAATGATACTTGATTAATATTAACACGAGCAGCAGCATTTTTGAAGTAAATTCTCGTATCAGCGTCGCACTTATTCAATTGAAAAAATTTATTGTCTTTCGTGTTACGCATAGTTAAGTTTCACTGTAACTTATGAAAGTTTAAATTAAGACATATTTCACAAATTTTATGACAGCTTAAAAAGCCAAAATATTATACTATATAGGAAAAAAAACATTAAATTCCATAAATGACAAAACACTACAAAAAATAATGAATGGTTCAAACAACTATTACATATACAAATTCAGTTGTCAGAGTGTAAAAAAGTGTCTTGGGAAACTATCCCCAAAAAGTTCCCAGCGCTGCCGCTACATTTTCCCGCTGAACCGCCAAAGCAAGTCGCTACTTCAGCAAAGATGTGAACTTTTGATCTCATGAGACGACAAAGATCCGTCTGCTCAACTCATTCACAAAAGCAAGACCCAACGTGCCCGAAGAAAACAGTATCTCAATCGCTATGGGATCGAACCCGGGAGATCTAGCAAAAGCGGCGGACTTGAGACAGCTTTTTTGACTCCGCTAAAGCTGCCGCAACACCCGACTCTTCTGTCGACCTCTTCACGTATGAAGGCGCTAACGTGTCCGGGCATGTGGCATCCCAAAGAAGTCATCCGCTCTCTTTCTTTGGGATGCATTCTTTAATCTGTCACAATCACTGATCTCTATATAGAATACATAGATAGTTATATATAGAGATCTGTGGTCACAATACATTACACAGGGTAAAACATTTGTATACTTGCAGATGAACAATTATTATTTACATGTGTCAATAGTAAATATTCAATATATAATAATAAATTTAAATTATTTATTTTTGATGCAAAATTGAAATATTAGGAGCGAAGGGAATTTTTGTTTACAATTTTTAACAGGGGACTGATACAGATCTGAATCTTCGATGGTGAGATTAATATTGTATTATTTATTGCTAATAATAATTTGTAACGCTAAACTTGGGCTAAACTTTTGCTAAATTTTAGATTCAGACCCGGGTCCAAAATTTTGATCCGGACCTCATATATACTGTTTGGAGCCGGGTCTAAATTTGAGGTCCTGGTTCGGGTCCAAATTTGGGGTTTGTATTCCAAATACGAAGTCCGCATAGGGATCCAAATTTCAGTTGGAATCCGAGTCTAAATTTGTGGTTTTGACTAGGATCCAAATCTTGTAGGTTTTTGTAGTTTAGTATATTCATAAAAAGTTTGGACTTAGTTATTAATTTTGTTTTTATTTTCTTCGATATAGGACTATTCAAAGTTTCAGAGTGATGACTTTGATGTTAAAGACTGGGTGAACAATGCATTCAGAGCTCACAAGGAGGGAAATAATGATGTAGAAAATATCTTATTTAAAAATATTTTTTATTTTAATGCATGCAAATTAATCAATCAATTCAAGTAATTCAAGTTTTAAACGGGACTCGAATCTGAGACTTTTGATTCTGAATTTTGCTGCTCTATCCACTAATCTTCAAGCTTCGATTCTTTTACTTGCAGATGAGGGCCGATATAAAAAAATGATAAGGCTGTCATTACAATGTAGAATGTTTATTATTTTGTCTTCTGTGTATTTTTGAACATCATTTATAATATCATAACCTATTATTGGCATTGTTGATTACAAGTTACGTATTATTATGTTAATATAAATTATATACATGGTTTGCAATTAATTTGCAAACTGTTAGTATATGACTATATTATTGTAAATTATTATATAATTATTGTATACATTATATTTCTTTGTAGCAATATACAACTACGCTGGTTATGAAACTTCAGCTTTTCATTCAGGTTATATATTTTTTGTATTAGATTTAATGATGTTATATATCTATATATATTGTATTTCTTGTAAATTGTATGTCTGTATGTTTGCTTGTTTATCTCTTTTTTCCTCATACGTATATGTATGTGTCCCTTTATGTATGGGCTATAACTTGCGTACACTTAGATCAAAAGCATAACTTGCTTTTGATTTACGACACTACATCTAGCTAGTTTTCATCTGCTGATATTAATCGATTAGTGCAACAGACTTGAATACAGCAGGTCTAGGTTTGATTCTTATGAATGGTCGCTTTTAATTAACTTGCTGCATCTTTCAGTAACGTGCTAAAATTGTAACCGCTTCTACGACATTGCTTATATAATCCGTGACATTGAACTTAAATTATATTTTTTTAATTTTTTGTTCTTTAGGAAGTAAATAATATTGTAGAGGAAAGCTGTCAGCAGGCTGTCAATAATCTACCGAGGTAGAAGCTATATATTTTATTAATTCTTTCACAAATTGACACTTTTTGAATTATGCCTTTAAGCCGAAGTTAAATGTTATATTAATTCGCATTAAATTAATTTAAGTATTAGTTTATTGATATTTCATTATGTACATTTGAAATTATCGTTGCAAGTGTTGGCCTCATCAATTTATTGAGTAGCCATAACTCAAATCAACCTTAAATTTAATCCAAAATCCAATCCTAACAATAACTTCAATTCTAAACCTAATCCTAACCCTAACCCTATGTACTAACAGTTGGGGCAGAATAGAGCTAATTAGGGCTAATTAGACGGGGAACAGTTTTAAAAACAATTCTTGGTTTGATTGACACAGAGTATGTAGAGAATTAGAGGCTGTTAAACAAGAAGCCTCGCTGCTTCAGGAACAAATGAAAATGGTTAAATACGACATTCAAAAGGTATGTCAAGACTTCATTTACAATTTTACGTCATTCTTATTTCTTCATTTTTAAAATAAAATGGATTTAAGATTGATATTTGCTTGCATTGTCATTGTAAAAGGAAAATTATTTAATGCGCTGCGTTAAGAATCAGATGTTCACTCATCACTTGGATTCTCTGGTACCCCGACAAAACGTCTGGGAATACATTAACCTGATAAAACTGCCCCGTCAATTCATTCAATAACCCTAACCCTAACTAATTCTAGACATAGCCAAACCCTAGCACTAACCCTTGCTTCAATCCTAAACTTAACCAGCATCGTAACTTCAACCATAACCCTAAGTATTAACAGTTTATGAAAGAATTAACGGAGCTTATTTGTCCAGGCCCATTTATTGGGGCCATTTTGTCGAGTCACTGGATTCTATGCATTTATTTCATATTGCTTTGAACATTATATAATCTTTTTGTGCTGATGTGATATTAGGTATGAAAGAAATTTGATAATCTTATTGTGCTGATGTGACTTTATGTTTCAAAAAAATGTGAGTTTTAGACGAAACATTTTCTGTTATATTGTTTCCTATAGGTAGAACATGACACGGCTCAGTCCATGCAGACTTTACTAAAATTGGATGCGGTTAAAACCCGCATGAGACTCGCATCTGATGCACTGCGTGTAAGATTTGAAATTTTTGCCCTTTTAGATTTAGTGAAATCTAATTCTGGTTTTAATTTTTCATAAAAATTATTTAAGTACTTATTTCTAATTTATATGTGAAATCATCTGTACAATAACACTTTTGTGATTTAATATTATTCACAATTAGACTCTATATTGATTCAAAATTTGACAATAATAATATTTACAATAATGCAAAGTTTGCAAGCCATTATTGTATCCAGGTTCCACTACAACTGGTCTATAGACCTTCGATCTTTGACACTACATCTACCAATATTTGGTCTACCGATAATTTCTTTACCCTATTATAGTTATAACTCCAGCCCTAATCATAATCTTAAAGTTGACAATATGTATGTAGACTAATGTCTGGTTCCAGGAAGCGTGCAAATGTACAGAATCCATACACATGTACCTATTTGTTACAATGGGTTAAATTACTCAGTGATTTAGTTTTAGTAGCGTGACGTCATTAACAACACATGGCGCTATAGTCCAATGAATTAGCTGTAATTACCAAGGGCCTTGCACATTTTAGCCCGTATATAGTTAAAATTAATTTTTAGTTAAACAGCCTTCCTGAAATCCGACTTAAGTGTTGTAGACCAAAAGTCTATAGATCAGTTATTGTCTTATCTAAACAAAATAGACTAAAAAAACTGAAATAATATTTTTTTATTCTATAGGAGGCTGATAATTGGACCACTTTATCTGCTGATGTTGAAGAAGTATTTGATTCTCAGGACATCGATGCTGTAAGTTTAATTTCATCGATCCTATTTTCGCTTCTGATACTATTTTAGCAATCCTATCTTTAGTTTAAGAAATAAGATGCTTACAATGTACTCAGTAATCTATATACGATATGAGATTTGTAAAATTAATAATTAAAATTGAGTTAGTTGCATTTGAATAGCTAATTTGAATTATCAGTGTTAGTTTTAAATTTAAAAGAGAAAATTTATCATTTCTAATTTTATCATAAAATTTTCGCTGTAATATCCTAGCGATATGAAGCTGTTAAAATAACGTTCTGCATTATATAAAGTTTTTGCTTTTTTGCTAGATTTCTAAGAAAATAATTGGAATGAAGCACAGTTTGGTAAGCGATTTTATTTACTTAACATTCAGTGTACTATTTCATTTATACATTTTTGTATTCTTTCAGTTATTCTTGAACTTTGCAAACATTTAAACTTCTTTTTGAAATAGAATATTGATTTTTATTCAGTTTTTGTTTATGACAGTTGATTTAAATATACGAAAGCAATGGACTAGTTAGAATTTGCACTGTTTTTAATACTCGGAAATTAATATTAAATTTATGATTAACGTCCTTTTTCCTTTGCGATTATTCAACTAAGGATACAAATCATTTATTAAACATGTAAGAATATAAGTAAGTATAAAAACGGTGGTATCTAAATGTTGTAGACAATTCTAACGGATGTGCCGGATTATATAGAACGCTGTCAATATTTAGAATTGCTTAAGAATCGTCTAGAAGCCACGTTAAGTCCACACGTCGTTTCTGCATTCTCCACACAGTCTCTCGGTGCGTATTTTGTATATATATTGTAAACATCGGTGAAATTAATTCAACAGCAGATTTTCTTGATTTATTAGTAAAATAATGCTTAATTCTGTTTAGTTTGTTCGATACAGTAATCAATTATAATATGAGATCATTTTACTTAGTTGTTATGTAAATTGCAATTAAGTCAATTTAATTCTATTATATAATTAAGTCAATTATCAATCACTGTGATGATAAATTTAAATGATCTAATGTGTCTGTAAGCTGTAAATGAATAATGAAATAAATTTTAGCATATTTCATTTTATACAGAAGCGGCACAAAAGTACGCACAAATCTTTACTGACATAGATCGCATGCCACAACTTGGTCGCTATTATCGGCAGTGTCATACGGTGGGTATTTGTGTCATTTATCTCTGAATTCTACGCTATAAGAAATGAATCTAATATAAGCTAAATTTTACACTCAGAGAAATAAATCTAGTTGTGCGATTATTTGACTAAGAGGTATAATTAATTGGTTCAACTCAGTGATTGCTTTGTGATTTCTGGTTTTTTGATAATTGATCTGCAGACTTTTTATCTATGACACTTCATCTACAGATATTTGATCTACTATAACATTTGGTCTATTAATATTTGATCTTCTGCGACATTTGGTCTGCTAAGACATTTGGTCTGATAGACATACATAACCCTAACTCTGACCTTATCCTAACCCTAATCCTAACCATAACCGTATTAATAGTATACCATATGTAGTAGTAGATCAAATGTCGTAGTAGATCAAATGTCATAGTAGATCAAATGTCATAGTAGATAAAATGTCTGTAATGATAAAGATATCTGTCTACCCTAAAAGCATCTCTTTTTTTACTGAATACAGTCTCATCTTCACAATGCGTGGAAAGAAATACATTTGAAGCACGCTGAATCAGGGTTGGTCGGTTGGTTGACTGAATTTTACAGCGAACTGCTCAGTGTGTGGCAAGTGCAGGTCTGTTGTATTTTACAAAAAATAAAAAGTTTGATTTTGTTCGATTTGATCATACTTAAAATATGCTTGTAATGACAATATTTTGTTTTATGTCTATGTCTATGCTGCATTTGATTCTAGGACGATTCGTCAAAGGACGATTCGTCAACGGACAGTTCATCAAGGACTAGTCTTGTAATGGACAATTCTTATAACTCCTAACACTAACCCTAACTCTAACACTAATCTTGACCCCAACCCTAAATCTAACCCTAAACCTAACCCTATAGCTAACGAATATCCTTGATGAACAGTCTGTTGGCGAATCGTCCTTTGACAAAACGTCCACATACCGCTGTATATGTCTGTCTATCTGTTTCTCTGTCTTGTTAATTTTCATATCTCTGCCTGTCTCTTTTTCTGTCTCTCTGTCTCTATCTCTCTTTTTATACGTGCCTTTTTTCATTCATTAATTGCGCCTATATTGCATGCATATATTTTGTAGAGTAAATGGTGCGGTCAAGTTTTCACCGATCCTATACCAATAACATGCGATCTGCTCACTGAGACTCTTCTTGCATTAGATCCTCCCATTACTTCATGCATTTCTGCTTTATATCTAGACAAAAAAACTGATGCTTCTCCTGTTGATTTGCTTATTGATCTCAGACAGGTTTTTATTTGCGCATTTTTGATTTATTATTATATTATTCTATTATATATTTTTTTGTTTCATGTTTTATTTATTATACATTATTATTATATACATATATTTTATGTTCTATTCTATATTCTTAATGTTTTAATGTTTGAAAATGGAATTTTTATTTGCATACTTGTTCATAGTATTGATTATTTGTATGTTGACTTATTAAATTTAGTATTGGACAATAATGTTTTAGTATTTATTGTATGATTTTAACTGTACATACTTTGATTTGATTTCTGTTTGATTTGTTAAATAATTATGTAATTATATCGATTGCATTGTATTCTATGTATTATTCTATTATTTTTCTATTCTTACTGTATAATATTTGTAATATAGTGAAATAGGACTTTATTAATAGTTTTAAAGCTCAGCGTGTGAGAAGAAATTTTTTTTTTGAGGTTTTATTTTTGTTTTATTGATTTTTTGTTGATTTGAAAAATTGCTTTTTTGGGTTTTAGGTGACTGATCGTTTTGTGAAACGTTTAGAGTCAATCATTGAGTCATCTTCTATAGGTAGCGATATAGTTTAATTCAGCTTTTAATTTTATTTATTGTTTCTAATTGTTATTTAATTATTAATATATAATTATTATTCTTGCTATTGACTGGTCGAATCGGCTCTTACAAATCCACCCCGACTGTTAGTTCATAGGGTTAGGGTTGCAGTTAGGATTAGATTCAGGATTGAGTTTAGGCTGGTTTGAGTTATGATGGCTAAATGAATTGACGGGGTCAATTTTCGGATTAATATATTCGGGGTCAATTTGTCGGGTACCGCTATTTTGTCAAGGTTAGCTAGAAAAGTGGTTAGAGCACTGGACTTGGACGCGATAGGTCTAGGTTTGAATCCCGGATAGCTCACTATTTCATTAATTTACTGCACCCTTTAGTAAAGCCCTTAAATTGACAGAGCTACATCTGAGATATTATCATATAATGCGGCTATTCATGAAATTTAATATAACCTAAACTATTTTTAGTAATTTTTATAATTTTTCATTTATTTATTACTTCTAGCATCATAGCAATATATATATATAAAATCATTTTAACAGATATATGAGTTTCTTAATAAAATTTGTTATATGCATGTGCTTAGTCTACAAGAAAATAAATAAACTGCACATTTTTGGCTATTTGCGCCTGTTACATTGCAAATTCAATGTGCTATGTATAATCTGCTATTATTTATATCTTTTGTATATCTTGTCTACATTATTTATATTGTATATCTCCACAGGTGCTCTGTATTTGCCTTGTATTGAGAAGCTAGCCATTGCTCTGTATTCTCCTTATAAAATGTACGTTAAAAAATTTCGTTCTTACGAAGAATCTGCTCTGACTACTGCCTTGGATAATATTCGATTGGTTTGTTTTTTAATCTTTTTACATTATACGAAATTATTGGTTATTGAATTGATGGGGTTAATGTATTTGGGGCCTTTTTATCGGGGTCATTTTTATTATAAAATAATGTATATGCTATAAATGGCAATATTTCTGTTTTCTAGGATCATGAAGATATTTTAGAGTCCGTTAACTTGCTGGCTGAATCTGTAGCCAAGCTGTTTGCTGCAGCCAATTGCGTGAGTCCTTACATAATTAATGCTTTAAACTAATCATTTTGATTGGTCCAATTTTTATACTCTTTATATTGCATTATAATGCATTAAAAAAGTGCGTTTGGGATGCTTTAACTGGAAAGTTATAAAGTAAATTAAAAGATCAAAGGATAACATCTTTTTTGTATCTTTTTATCATTTTTATTATTGATTATTTACTTAGATGCATAATTTTTTTTCAGTAATTTTATTTACTTACACGTATAGTTGTTTAATTTGTGTAGCAATCGTTATTATTCCTGCTGACATATTTCTAATTTACTTGACATTATTATGAAATTTATTTGATCTTTTGAATTTACTGTTGAATTTTATTGATGTTATTGTTGAACGTATCGTTCTTTCTTATGTAGTCTAATACTCGATGTATTGAATTCACCAGCGGTGTTGGATACATTAGCTTGCCTCATGTTATTCAGGTTTGAAAAAAAAAATTATACTATTGGTATTGATATTACAAATAATTTGAAAAATTTTCTCTTACTTATTAACTAGAATGCTGACTCAGCATTTTTATGATTTCAATTATCTATTAATGCTGCTATTTATTTATTAATAAAAGTCATAATTTTTATGGTAGAATTTGTAATTGCTCTGTTTTGTATTCACGTAGGATTATGTTCGACGTTATGTGGTTGAGTTTGAGAGGGTGGTGCGAAACATAGGAGAAAAGAGCAGAGCATCATCCGGGGGGCAACAAGGGGAGCAGAGTGGTGAGATTGACTCGGATGATTGGGCTTCTTTTCAGAGTTCTTTGAGGATCATTCAAACTTGTGGTAAGTTGTTTTGCATATTTTTAAATATTTTGATTGTAGCAACTAACTTACTGATTGATTAAGTGGCTGACTGATTTGTTGGTTGACTGATTTGCTGGATGATGTGGAATTGCTGATTGACTGACTGATTGACTGATTGACTTGCTAGCTGAGTTATTGATTTATTGAAAAGCTAGCTGACTGACTGGTTTCATAGCTGTCTGATTAGCTTGATTAATAGACGACTTAATAACATACTAGCCTTGTTTGCTTTCTGTTGTAACGATTAGTTGAATAATTAGCAGCTTGATTGACTGTTTGAGTTACAAACTAATTAATTGTTAGACTGATTAACTGACTAACTAACTGATTAATTAGTTGAGTAATTAACTGGCTAACTAATTAACTAATCAATTGACTAACTAATTGATTAACTAATCTGCTGAACCATCCAACTGACTAAATATTTGACTGACTGACTATCTGCAGGCCCTAACAGAGGGGGGGCCACATGGGCCATATGGCCTGGGCCTCCGATTTTATAGGGGCCTCAAATTTTCAAAATACATTTTT
>JAQIXG010002808.1:0-16585 GCA_034700105.1 Oconnorella tubifera
TACTATTGAGTAATTTAATAGTATAATACAATAAATAGAACATATTTGAGTCATTAGTTAAAAACTAATAATGATACTACTGCAACACGTTAAAATCTGCGGAAACAACTTTGAAGTTCTTGGCTCTCTTATGTAAATATAGAATTTTTCTGCACCAGTCATTTAAAATTTACTTGTCTTGCTATAATTAACTTATTATTGCTGTTGATTTATGAGCAAAGAACTCATTAACTCCTTGTTTCCTTTCATAATGATCAAGGGACAATATCAGAGGATTATCATTAGTCTAGATTTTCCATTATATAACTGTATTAATTTTATATTCTAGACTTATTTTAAATATTAAGACCAGATATTGTTTGTTTGCAGCTTAACGAATGTGGAGATGGGTAATGCTATATTTGTTTGCTTTGAGGATTTAAAAAGAAAAACGTCTACTAGAGTGAATTGGATAAAGACGATGGAAGTTCTTAGAAAGTTAAGAGTTGATTGGAGAGACAGAAGGATGATTGCCAGTTTATATATGAATGAAACAGCCAGAGTAAGGGTGGCAAGTAAGCATCAACAAGAATTTCAATCTAATGCAGGACAATAGATACGAATAGATTGGATTTGCAATATAAATATACAACAACCAGTTTATAAGTCACAATATGCAAGCTGATGATGATATTAATGTTGTGAATAAAATTCACAGAATCTCTGAGATAAACCGACTCATACAACATAGTCAACCAGACAGTATCACTCGGGACTAATTAAAAACGTTATTCGAAAAACAGTTCATCCAAAAGGAAATAAATTTATCGTGTAATAAAATTAATAAAAAGAAATAAAATATCACGAACGAAAGATTGACTAATATATTCATGTTATTAAATGATATTGTATAAAAATACCTGCACCGCCGGCGTATCCATTACCATACCCTGACCCCCCCTGACTGCCTCCGTATCCACCCCCTCCTTGATTCCAGCCCCCACCAGAGCTCTGCCCATAGCCTGATGAGTACGAGTCACCATATCCACCTACAGTAAGCGCAAATTCACATCAAATATTTCATACTGTGAAATTCTATCTCAACGATAAAACAACTTGCGCAACTCATTGAAACATACCAGTTAAAATTAACTCATTTCAAAGTTCAGTAATATATTTAATTTCAAAAGCAATCGCACTAAAATTATCAGTAAATAATATATATATATGCAGCATTCTAAAAGTGCATGAAAGTAACTGCTAGTAATCAAGCGAGGCATTATTTTCAAACTAGCTCGGTCGAGCAAGCATGTTAATTTAAATCAATATCATATAACAAACATTAATTACATACTTCAAATGATAGAAAATCAGCTAATAAACTTGCAATAGCAATTGCATATTTATATCTTTTTTAAATATAAAATGTATAAGATTTAAAGTTATTTTTATTTTTTCTATATTAAAACTCCCACGAGCAACTAAATGAAAGAATTTTTTTATGTACCATAACTGCCACCACCCCCTCCATAACCGCCTCCTCCATAACTGCCACCCCCGTACCCCCCACCTCCATAACCACCACCACCTCCGTAACCACCTCCGTAACCACCACCACCACCGTAACCCCCAGATGATCCGTAACCACCACCATTCCTGTCACCATAACCACCTCGACCTAAACGTACCAAAGAAAACATTTAACTTTAATTTAGGAAAAATTAATCCGTGAACTTTTAAGAATTTTTTTGAATAATTGCAAACTATAAAATTATAACAATGGAAATTAAAAAGAACTGTATATATATGATGAAGAAATTCACTCGCTCATTGATTATTCGATCGCTTCGTCATGTCACATTAAGGAAAATATTAAAAATTTAAACTAATTTTTGATTCCATTAAAAAATCAAGATTAAAATAAAAATTTCGTTAGACACATAAAGTGACTGACCCCTTGATCCCCCTCTCCCACCCCCACCACGACCTATAAACAAATAAAAATTAAAGTGATCTTGAAATTATATAAAATGAACTTAAGCAAAACTTTCCTGTTGAATAAGTTTAATAGTAATTTATATTTTAATCATTCCGATATAATTTAAACGACAGCATAGTCAACTAATATCGTTTTGTCACAACATAATAATATACTTAAAACAAAAATAGCTAAATAATCAATATCGACTCGCTATATAAATACATTTAGTAAGCCGAAGAAGTGCAGTTATACGCCAAAATATATCATAATATTAATCTAGAAATAAACTGCACCTTTTTACACGAATTATACTTCGCAATTTTATCAGAAATTTTGATAAGTTCAAATGATTAAATAAATACCTCCACCGCCTCCCATTCTCTGATCCCTCTCCATAGCTTTTTTCACTTCAACCTGATGTCCATTAATTACGTGGCTGCGAATAACTGAGAAATAGAAAATATACACGCTTGTCATTAACATTGCATCAGTAAAAACAAAAAAATATTGCTCCATTAATCAAATGTAAAATGTATAATACTGTGTATATGATAATGTAAACGTATAATGCTATCAGTAGGATATAATGTAAATATTGTAACAAAAAAAAGAAGCAACTCGTGAACACTTGGCTCTCACAGTAGTCACCATTTAATTAATTAATTAATTAATATTAATCTTTAATTGAGATTTTCAAGCCAAGCACGCATCATTTAAACCAAAAGGTTACTTCAAAGGGGGGACCCGGGAGAAAATTTATAATACACTAAACTCTATTATCAACTAGTGCAACATAATGAACCGCAAGAAATAAAAGATAAACATATTCTTTTGCATCATCAGTCATATATATAGATCAAACAATACAAGGCGTACTGCAAATCAAACAGTTTTCATCAATATTCCCATCAAATAAATACTTGGATGTTAATACAAATAAAAATGAATTAAGCAAACAAAACACAAGAAAATATAAAAGTACATTTAACTCTTATAAGCATATCAGAAGTTATTGTAATTATTAATTACTATTATTAATATACTAAACCACAATAAAATACATAACAACGAACTACTTACGAACAATCTTGTCGACAGAGTCGGTATCATCAAACGTAACGAATGCAAAGCCTCTCTTCTTGCCCGTCTCTTTGTCCGTCACAATGTCTAGCGACTGAATGTTTCCGTACTGAGAGAAGTAGTCTGTGAGATGATTCTCATCCAAGTCATCTTTGATTCCTCCGATGAATACTTTCTTAATAGATGCGTGTGCCTCGGGTTTATTGGACTCCTGCAGATGAGTAAAGTGTAAATAGTTGTAAATAAAAAGCTTATTAACTTAGATAAACTTTAATTTAATTAAACTTAATAATTAATTAATGATCTTAAAAGTACTTAATAGTTCAATCAAGCATCGTCAATTTTTTATTTCTAGATTATATTTATACTAATAGTAACATAACATTACATCAGCAAAATAAGCTATTCGTGATAAGCATATATTTGACTATAAAACATCAGTATAAGATGACAAAGTCATTAAACGTAACGCCTGGATTGCCATATGACAGGACATCTCAGGCATAGCTATCAATCTAAGCGCATTATTAAATATCCGTAGCAAGTTACCAAATGACACATCAACACTACAAGGACAAAATCATTATTAGTACAATATCATTCAATGTATTCTTTTCCACAAGCCAAACATGATAGATCTCATGTAGCAATATGTCGCAATGCTTTCAAGCACTGCTCTAAAACTTCCTATCTAAATCTGCTTAAAACAGTTTTTCTCAGAGCCTCTGTACTCAACATTTGTCTCTTTCACATAATAAAACGTCATCTCACCTCTCGTGGCATAGCGCGCTTGGCATCGACTTGCTTCGTGTCGATGATGTGTGGACGCGCGCTTAGACTCTCATCCACCATGTGCGCGTGACTGAACGTTATAAAACCAAAACCACGCGACCTAATACCGGAACACAAGTGAATAATTCTACTGTTTGAAAACAACTCAAATCTAAATACAATACTCATACAGAAATATTGCTCAGACTATTCTGGAAAATATTTATATATTCATATATTTATTTGAAGATATTTTAATGATATTTATAATGAAAATTATTCCTTTGTAAAGCTAATTCTTATGGAATGATCAAATTCAGAGAGAACTGTTAAGATTTAAAATTATAGCTAAGAAATTACATTCATTTTTATTCTGTAGAATGATACAAATTTAATAGAACAAGAAATGTAATTATTCATTTCATGCTGCGTATATTAAACTGACATCACCTGCTATCAACATTTTGTGTAATTTTAAATAAATAATTTACAAATTTCCACTAAAAAGATTACACAGATACTCTAAAGAGCTGTAACAAATTAAATTTCTTACAATAAATAATAGTCTGAACACGTTAGAATACATGTACAGTAGAATCACAAAAACTTAACAATCAGTAAACTATAAGCCAATGTTTCTAAAGAAATATAAAAGCGGAATTAATCGCCAGTTTCTCAGCAACTTCATCATATCAGACAAAGATATCAAAGGTGCAGCATAAGTTTATCTCATCACTGAAACTGTTAAGAAATCTATTTAAATGATAATGATAAAGGTATCAATAACTGTTCCATGCAAGCACAAAGAAATTTTAAATTTTTGACACAATGAATAAAATGTCACGAAGAGACAGCATTAGCTAGGATAATGATTGTTCCTATTTAAAAGTGCATTAAGAAGATTGCGCACTCATTAAAGTGGTCACTAAAGTTAATGAAAACATTTCTTGATTTTCTTTACTCTCTTCTTTCTTTAATTTTTTGTTTTATATTTAAGCTTATAATATCTTCTATTATTAATATTTTAGCAGTTAACAGTTAACAGTTTTGTTGCAGTATATTGTCACACCTGATCAAAAAAGGTTATTATTCATCTGTGATATTCTGTGAACTGGATGTGCAGATACCAAGTAATGAGAATACTTGATAAGTCCACTAATCATACTTTGAAATTAACAAATATGAATAAAGTTCAAATATTTCTTTAAAAATTATCTAAAACAGAATAAAATTATCTAAAAAAATTATCTATGAAAGAATATCTCTACATAGGACTGCGGTAATTATATAATTAAATGCATTGTTAAACAATGCTGCACTACAATAAAACAGAACTTAGGACCTTTAGGTTTTGACTTTAACCATTCAAGATTAATTATCTAATAAGCTTAACACTTGAAATTATCGTGCATGATACATTTCTATACATACTACCAGTATCTTTTGTATCAAAAACAACCAATACTATTCCACCATGTCTAAACGTCATTTGAAACTTTCAATACAACATCCTCTACTTTTACCGCATATACAAATAGCAATTGAAATTCACAAAAAATAAAATTTTAACAATATAAAACGCAGTTATCAACACAAACATGTTCAGGACAAGAAATAGAATCAATAATCGACAGTTTCTCAGCCACTTTGTTATATCAGCGTAACACATCAAAGGTGCAGCATAAGCTTATTTCATCAGTGAAACTGCACAATATACTCAAATACATTACATGAATTTTTTTTTGCTTACGCAAAAATCATATTTCGTGTTAGTTAGATAATTAAACAGGAAATTGATCTCAGTTAGCAATAAATTTAGATATATAATTAATTATTCAATTAATCTTCCCTTGTGCACTTCATACCTTCGTGTGTTGGGATCCCTCATGACGACACAGTCGACAACTTCCCCCCACTTCTCATAGAACGTCCTCAGCGAGTCATCGTCCGTGTCGAGATGAAGACCTCCGATGAATAGTTTTCTGAACTGCTCCGAATCCTTGAACACAAAAATAAAACTTGTCAAAAAATATGTGAAAACTACATACACATCAACTTATACAGACTGACAAACGTAATAAAAGTACACGAAACTAAATTTAAATTAAATACTCATAATTAATCAACATTATACCGGATAGGCTAATTACAACAGCATCCCAATGAGGTAATTAAATTTCACTAAACCGCCCTTTATGCAGCATCACTTCATTTTGCAAAACCCAAACCTAGTCCCCAAACGACGTAACCCGTCACGTCTTATAGCATAAAACGCATTAAATCATATTAGCATATTACACAAATAACATAAATCAAAAACAAAACGGAAGTAAAATTCCCCTCCCATCCTAACATACAGTCCACGCGGCATCAAACCGGTATTTACTACACATATAAAACCTTAATTATTATCTTAAATTCCACATATTTTACGAAAATAAATCAGGCGAATAGAAAAGCGATTCCCCCGTCGCCTAATTATTTAAATAAATATTTAAATTAATTAAATAAAAAAAGAAATAAATTCTTACGTCCATTGTGGAAATAAAATGCGCGTCTCTTTTACAAAATGTCAGAACAAAGAAAGAGGACAAGAGAAGATGCAATTCTAGCTCGGAAAAATTTTAATGATTCTTTTCTAGCCAATGAAAAGTAAGGAAAAGGAAGAAAGCTTGAGAAATAGAGCGCTTCGAAATAGTAATGCAACTCGTCAGATTTGCACGGTAATATTACGATGATAAGAATTTTTTCGCCTTTACGTCAATTTTTAATTAAACGAATGAAATTTATATGGTTTTAGACTTCTAGCAATAATCAAACTGATGAAACTTAACAACATAGCAAGTGAAAACACTTCGAACTTAATTTCAAAATTATCGATCGGCTCAAAAAAGTAATTTCAGTGCTATAATGTTTAGTGTAAGTTTAATGTTTATTCCAGAATCTTAAAGGGAGCATGATATATTTTTGTAAATGTAATAATTACACGTTTATAATTAACCAAGAAATAACATTTCCCTCCGGAGTGGGCGGTCCAAATAATCAAGAATTTGTTTCTAGTATTCGTACAATATACGTAGATTATAATATAGATTGAAAGTAAGCGTTAAAGAGGAAAGTTGATTAAAAGTTTAAACTATTGCCCTCCCCCCTCTCAATTAAAAGAGAGATGTTTTTTTAAATAGATTATATCAAAAAATGGTATCAAATAAAGTCAACAGAAGAAAATCATCATATGAAATTTGAGGAAACTTAAATTAAAAGCAACAAGAAAAAGGTTGTCGGTAAATTTAGAGGAATATTTTCCCCCACCACCCACTCTGATATATAAAATGAAAAATTTATTAAAAATGAAATGGAAACTGGACTGCTTAGCTGCCACAATATAATTATGAGATATTACTAGCTGCAGAGTCTGTAGACAGATTTATTTTTTGAAACAAAACTTACGTTGACGTTAAAAAGCCTTAACGTTTCTAAAGCAATTAATGTTCTACTTACAAACAATATACGGTGCTTCTTAAGAAATGATTTGGATGCAATAGTCTCATTTTATGTTGTAATTTAATCTCATTTGATTTGTAATTAACGAACGTTGCATATATTTATTTATTACAAATATATTAGCTAGGCCTATGCAATGCTCGATAATTTTATGCAAATTTATTGCAAATATGGCATTTTTTGCTAATTGTCTATGTATTGCAAACATCTTTTGCAAGCAGAAGCTGAACTAATCAAACACCAATTATATACATTTTATCTCATTTTCTATATTGATATATTATCTATACTATATACTATAGTCTGCAGCATGTGTGGCAATGAATACTTAAGCCATAATTATAAAATAATTGCAGGCATGTAACTTTTAATTTAACTTAATTGATTGTAATTCTGAATGTAACCTACTTATGTAACTTTAAATTTACAAGCACATGGCGCAGCAAATCAAACAGATTTTATGCAAACAAGTTGCAAAAAGAAAATTAATTGCCGAATCCCGGATAAAAGAAAATTTATACTTGAAATCAAATCATATCATTCTATAAAGACTCTTTAATGTCCCAACGATCATTCTAAAATGTAACGAAAAAATGATTTTATTTTAGTTCAAAAGTTCTTTTATGACAATATTAATTTTTTGAGGATTATTGAAGTTCATAAGAAATGTGTCAATTGATAGGTCTATGGAGTGTATTTTTAACAAGCATCTTCAAGTTTTTGTGATTTCTTCAACGAAAATCAGCGCCATCTAAAACTTTTCATAGGCTTACTTACTTTAACTTAGAGAATTATTATAGTTGATAGTTAAACTATTTAAGAAATTAAATGAAATAATATTTTTTATGCATCGAGTCTTTATTTCAATACGTAGCGAAATATATGTTGTAGATTATTAATAATCTACAACAAAATACCATTTAAGTTTTTACTTGATCTAATTTCTCCAAATGCATTTAGCCTGTTCCGTCTGTTATTTTGTTTCTTATAATTCATTCGTTGATGTTGTATTTTTATCTCTTCCAATTAGTTTTACAATTAGCGTATCAACTTTAGCCTTTAAATTTCTTTTCTTTTAACTCAACAGCATCTGTTTATAACTGAATTGTTATAAAATGATCACATCAAAAGATGCTTGCGACTGAATTCAATTATTTACTGTTTAAAATATGACCGGATAATGACCCAAGTCACGTTGAAGAAGCTTTTGAGTATACACTGATTTCTACAAAGATTTTTTTCAGTGTCAGGCAAATCCTTTGAACACTAAATCCTTTTTAGTTATCTTATTAATTAATGACTTTCAGTTTAAGTTTACTATAAATAATTATCTACTCTGATTTGAATTATATATGTGTAAATATAATAAATAACATTTAATTCACCTCGGGTAAATTATAGTGAGTATTCAATGTATCATTTAATATTACGATCTTATATTTATGTCAAATTTACCCTAGCAAATCGAGTAATAAAGATAAAATCAATCTCTTTAATAATTCCAAGAGTCTGAATTAAGTTCATTTGTAGTTCACATAATTCATAATTAAGTGCAATATTTTTATCAATATTTTGAAAATTTAGAAGTAATAAACATGTAGTAGCAATTGTAATGTGAAATTCTATGATGGATATGATATAAGTCTACTATAGTCTTGTCGTATTGATTATTATTAAGAACTTTGTATCCATAATTCTTCTTATTGATTTAATACTCCAGTCATTTAATTAGTTATCATTTCTATAATTGATTGAAATCATTTCAGGCAATATGCCCAAACATAAGCCGTACAAAAATCTATATATAAAATTGTTAGTTATTCAAGAAAAAGAATCACAATATTCAGACTTTCTGATAAATATCTGACGAAATTGGACATTTAGTAATTAATATAACTGAAAATATCATATAATATCAGATACTTTAAAATTACTGTTTACAAATTGCCTGTAAGATATTGTACAGTATATAAAAATATAGAAATAGAGATTTTCGTCAAGGCTAAGCTTGGACACAGCCTCTGGTTGTGAATTAGTTCATGGTATGCACTGGGCGTTTTTGACGACGAACGTCCAAGTCTATGATAATTATTAATTGGATTGTACGTCCGTCTTTGAAGATAATGAAGTCGTACTTTAGAATTTCTGACAATTCATCAGTCGTGACGCAGACAGTCACAAAGAATTACTGACTATCACATACGTGCAATGATTATTTCTTGCAAGTAAGAAGTTTGATAAAAAAAATCATATATAGAATCTTTACCATGCAATCGTTAATTGCATCTATTCATCTAAATAGATCTTCATTTAATAAGCTGCTCTAATTCTCCTCAGAAAAATTATCTAATAGAATATTAATCTAAAAACCTGAATGTTAATAATTGCGTGTTCTTTGTTTAATTTAACATTTGATTTCTTAATATTATATTAATTCCTATAAGCTAATGGAAATTTCTCTTAATAAGTTATAACCAATATTAAGTTAATACGGAATGAATTCTGACTGCAGCATTATAAAACATGGATAAAAATTATTGATTTAAATATTGTTAATATTCTGAATGAGCTACAATCTTTTTAAATTGTACTTTTTTACTGGATTAATTATATGAAAAATTGGATAATATAATAAAAAAAAATATTGGAAGTACCTTTCTCCGATCTATAAAAAAAATAATAATTGATCTCATTTTATTTTTTCTAGATCTCACTGCCACATTTTACAGCTGACATAACATAATATCCTAGTCTAAGAGCCTCATAAATGATTCCGTTTTTATTTTAGCCTCATTTTTGAGTATAAACCAACGCTCAAGGGAAATACATTGCAATTATAAAAACTGTCATTTATCAGTGTCATATGTTTTATACATCTATGTAAAGTTAATGTACAGTTTTGGCTAAAAGTTCACTTTTTAAAGCTTATGAACATTTTTCTGGTTGCACGTGCATTCACTTGCAAGGCACTGCAGTGCATATCGCAACATTGTCGTTGAATATTCGTGACTTTTGTTAATATTAGTATATATTATAATCAAGAGATCATGAATATATAACATAAAATGTAATTTTACATTATTTCTGAACAGCGATATCTTATTTTCGTTGTAGCATTAATCTTAATGAAATCTTTTTTATTCTTTTTATACTGAACAGTAAAAGAAAAAATCGATCACATAAAGATACTTTCTCACACTTCTACATCACTATTCAATTTCTTTCCATCTCGTTTTGATCAAAGTGATTTCGAATGCGGATAGAAAATCTAAATTAAATATTGTAATACTAAAACGCGTCTAGACAATACGGTTCTCTTAATACCGATGCATTATAAACGATCAAAAAAATGTATTTAAAATCCACTCTATTGTACAGTAATTAATACAAACGATATTAATTACTATATAATGTACGCCTATTCATCAAAGACGCGTAAAGTTCTACATCATTAATCAAAATCGAGGAATATTGAAACATTTTTTAATTTAGATGAAAGTGTATTATTTAAATTAAGAGCGATTGTTTCTCAGCTTAGATTATATAGTAGATTTTGACAACAGCAAATAGTTGTCTTTCTTATTGCAAAGCACATTTTCCAATCCATTTATCTACACATTGCGTTCAGTGATTATATTAATAAATTATTGCACTAATAGCATAAGCCAGTAATTAGACCTAAATTGAGGCATAATATGAAACAGTTGGCCACAACAACTGCTAAGGAAGCATCTATATTTCCATACATTTCGAGGTAGTATGCAGTTTTCATGAAAAAATCTTAATTATAAAGATAATTTTTTATACTGCAGTTAATTTCTTGAAAGACTGAATTAACGTCAAGGGGCAATCTCATACGAATGCTTGCTACGGCTACGTCATTTATTCAGGCCAATAAATTTAAGATGTTTTAGTATTTAATTTAAGATGTCTTAAACTAAACAGCTTTTACTCTGAGTAATTCTTAATTTTTCTTCATTTTAACTTTCTATTTAAACATTTTCTGTATTTTTATTTATTTAAAGTGAATGAATAAATCAATAATATTAAAAAAATACATGTCATAATTAATGTAGCCTAGGTCTAAATGTAATTTTTTTCATCAGTTTTTTAATGTTTTTCATACTAAAGTTAACTGCTGAAGTTTATAGTAATATTCTGTAATAATAGACTGCTTACACTATAATCCAGTTTATGGATTCTGATCCAAAGATCTCGGCCAGTATTTAATATCAAACTCACTTAATCAATTTGATTGAAATCAAAGTTAATTTGTTCAGGGAATTTATTCATTCTTTCCATTTTTCAAAATTCTTGACTTGTTTTACGACATGATCGTGATACCGTGTCATGATGATCAGCAAAAGCCTTTTAGTACTTAAATATTTAAAAGATGTACAGGCCTAATATAAGACGTCTTAGCAAAAAATCGCGTATACATAGTCTCATATATGGACTTTAGTAAGTATACAGAATATTTGACTATTTATCTTGAAATAAAATATGTTTGTGTATACATCGCTTAACGTAAATAACGAATGACATCACAATAAAATACTATAATCTCTTCCATGTAACATTACATGACCGTAAAAGGCAGGAATCAACATTTAAACTGAATTATGTTCGTGTTACACGATCATAGTTTAGATTATATAGGTGACTGAAACTAATATAAGAAGCATAACGGCGCGATGCAGCATTAATTAAATTTCATGCTATATTCTAAAATTTGGTAAACAATAATTGGTAATGTGTTAAGTTAATTTCAATTGCATCTTGCACGTATACTCCACATAAAAAATGCAATTAGGCCTATGTTTGTGGTCAGTCAATTACTCAAACAATTAGTTGACTGCATCTACATTCATACATAGACATTAAAATAAACTGTAAGTTAATGTAAAAAATACAGTCGAGTAAGCCGGTAATACAGAAACTAGCAAATTAGAATCAATTTAATGTTCACATCACAATTTAAAATACCAATTCTCATAATTCTGAATAGATAACTGATATTTTCATCGATCAACCATTCGCAGGTGTTTCGTAACATAATATTCCCATGCTCAATTGACCCCCGGATGTAGATTCCGCATTATTTACAGATCACCAGAGGCACATGACAAATAATTCAGTCTTGGTTACCGAATACTGCAATGCATTTGTAGAGTTGTTTCAATAATCAAAGATTTCTTTATATAATATTGCCAAAGTGATTTATGCAATTAAATTGCAAGATTGCATATTTAATATTCAATAAATATACATTATTACCAAGCACACAATTTTTAAATTTGCGATCAAAGAAATGCAACCACCAATATCATGCTCCTTTGGCCAAGTTTGCAATGATGCTCAGAGCAATAATTTGAAACTGACAATTCGCCTTCCATGAAAATAAAATTTGCATGTAATTTTTAAGTATGATTTCAAATGTTTGTTAATTGACAGAGAAACTGAGAGAAATTATGTATTTGACGGATGAATTATTGAGAGTTTATACATTTTCAAGACAGTATTGTTAGTTAAATATATCTATCCGTAACTTTGTTATCCCAAATTATTACTTTTTTTAAAATTACTGTAAAATTTAATTTGAATTACTATTAGCACGTAATAGACTTTGTTTCTTATTGATCTGTATGCTTTGTACCAACAAATACTCCCAATAAAATAATTTAATAATAATTACACTATTTTTAAAGTGTTATATTCTAACGGACAACAACTAAAGCCAACTGTCTACGCTAATAATCATAAAATCGTAACAAAAAATCGCAAATTATAATAGCGAAAGGTTTACATTTTTCTTTTCAATGACTATCGAGCTAAAACCCAAACACGCAAATCTCACTTGCTCAGTAATCGAGCTTGACGAATTAGGTAATCGAATTTCTAGAAACGATACAAGTGGCAGACACCGTGGAACTTGTCCCACCATACCCGACTCGTAATTCGATTAATTTACTCGGATTAGCGCGTGTTCAGTTGTAAGATATTCGACTAATTGTTGAGTACATTGTGTACTGTCTTCGGCTCCCAGGTCACGTGATGTCACGCGGATTCCTGCTTTTATTAGCTTCGCAGGACTGATTGAATCGGTTGAACGACGAACCGCAAGTCTTTCCGTTTATTCCGGATGCTCCGGAGTGTGTGGGATGCAGGACGCTTATGTGTGCGCTCTGATCAGAATGTAAGATAGGTAGAGTTGCTTGTTTTACTCTTTGCGCAATGTTTTTTTGTCTGGAGTTTTGAAACAGATGCCTTTTATAATCATTTTGACTCTAAAAAGAATAGTGTTTGTATACACCAAGATTCTTTATTTAGCCGCTGCTTTTTGCTCAAGTTTTTGAAGCATTAACCAAGTAGCTGAAGACTTCTTACATTGCTTTTATGATTTATAATTAGATAATGTATAAAATATGTGAAGCATATTTTCATATATTTTGTGATGTGTCGTATATACATAACATCACAAAATAAATATGTTTGTAACATTTATACTTATTTCATACAAACTTATCTGAATTGAATAGGTTAAGAACAAATACATGAAATTCTATACAAAACTTAAAATATACTGTATAGTCACCAAAATGACAGCATAATATTATGGCAGCCTGGTCAGAAAATAACACTCACACAGCGCAATTCATGTAATTCATATTCATGTAATTTATTTTTTGCATATACAGTTGACAACATGCTACTGATTAGCCTTTTTTGTGCTCACATTATAATGTTGTACAATAAATATAATAATGTAGAAATATCTACAGAGTCTGACAAATAATACACACATCAATTAACTTGGATTTCTGTGTTCATACACTGCATTTATCACAACGAAACATATAACTAATTGCGTAATGTATAACTAGTGACGTTTCAAACGTAGGCCTACTACTGCCGAATACAAACACCTACTGCAAGTTTTTAGGGATCTTAATCTCAAAGGGGTCCCCTACAAATAAAATATAGCTCGTCAGAAACACTTGATTTCAACGTCATTTCTAAAGTAATACCACATGCCTATATATCAAAATGTCGCTCGAGTGACAATGTTACCAGCAGCATTAGATACATCATTATGAATCCGTCGTTATTTCCCTAGCCAAACTGGTACTCATTTGACCGCAGAAATGAACGGCTGAGTCAATCGCGAAAATTGCCATATTCCGGAGTTGAACTCTAGACCCAGATTTGAGAGGCCAATCGTGTTACCACTTGGTTATCTCATCGTACTTTGTAATAACGTCGTCTATTGCTTGCTGCATTGCGACAAACTATATCAGACGAGTGCATCGCTTTCAATTACAATTACAAATGCATCAAATTCGAGCTAACACCGAATACAAATTTTATTTCGCTGCAACTTTGTTAAGATGTTCTCTTGGGAACATTTCATTCTGGATAATGGTTTGTTCGGACCGGTTATTTTTGACCACGGTTAGTTCGGACCGGTTAATTCGGCTTTATATCGAACCGGTTAACAAACTCCAAGTCAGAATAATCCATCGTATAATCTAATGTAATGAAATTAAAAACATGGTAGTTAAAAAAAGATACATTATGAAAAGACACAATCTGTTCTACGTTAGTATTTCGGGAATCTCAAGCAGTTATTCTTGTTGTAAATTTACAATTTAAAGCTATCAATAATCTTATCTTGATAAAAAAATGATCTTTTATGCTCACAAGCTTTATATCTTGCGCCCTCTGGGTGTAAAATTTAGGCAAAAGCAGTCGAATTTATGTCAAAAAAACTCGACAGTATACTGCAAAAAAAGGTAAAGTAAAAAAGTAAAAAAAAAATTGAAGTATTCTTGAGGTTGACAAACTGACTTGAAATAGGTCAAACTAACTTACCCAAACTGACATTAAGCTACAATAACATATTTTGCGCAGCACGGTCTGCAAAGGACAGACAAAACAAATTACTCAGCTTAAAGTGTCAGCATTTGTTGTTCATTCTGCAATGTTTTAATATTTATGTTTAATTTCGGTTTAGACAATTAAAGATTCTGAATTTTAATGCTTGGGGTCACTTGTCACCAGCCTGGCATAGAGGGACTCTCAGATTTATTAATAAACTTTTTACAATTTTAGCAGATAACATAATTAAGATGAAAAGACGATCTTCTCAATAGGCCTAATGCTTACAACTGTTCCGTAAAGCTTAGTAAAATACAAGTGGAAGTTTTTAAACTGAAATTGAGTAATATTAAGCCTGCATCATAATTAATCAAGTATTTCCATATATTATGTAAATCTATTATAACATCGTTAAATATAATCAGATTTTAAAATAATTCTCATAATAAACATAAATAATAATCCCAGTGACTGAGTGAAGTTAGTTAAGGATTTATTTCGTTTTTTGGTTGCTTCTTTGAAACAATATATACTATTATTGTAAAATGTCTGAATTACACCAAAGCAAAAAGTCTTGTGGTAGCTTCGGGTTTAGGGAACTTTCAGTGATGATTATTTAATGTCTCTTTGCAGTTAATTATTGTGTTGATTATCTTCTTATGTTGGAACTAATATTAGCGAGAGGTATTCGAGATCTCACTTTGTACGCCAAAACGGTGAGATCTCTCACAGGACTAAAAGTGATTAATCAGGAGGGCAATTTTCGTCGATTTACGTCAAAGTTTTGTTTCTATGTGAATGCGGTTTGAATTTCCTAGTCTCGTGGAGTCTATCTATTTTGCCGAGTGTAGGACATTTCCCTCCCCCCCCCCTTTTTATATATTGTTTTTTATAAATTATTTAGAATTATTTAGGAAGATACTACAGGCAAACCAATTAAGTAATTTAGTATTTTAGCAATTAGTTTCAGTTTTCTTATTGGTTTCAATTTTGGTTAAGTGTTATAATTGTATATCTTCTCAGTATAAAATAATATTGTATTATTTAAAAAGTACAATAACTTTTTACAATTCTATAATTTTAATTAAAAATTAGTTTTAAATTAAAAACTAATAGTTAATTTTTAACTTAAAATAAATTTTTAATTTAAAATAATTTTTAATTAAAACTTATTGAACAATGAAATAGAATAAAAAACAGTATTATCGATTTTAATCAAATTTAATTAGTTATAATACAAAACAACCAATAAAAAATCATAATTTTTAAAAAAATATTTTTTTATTTTAAGTTGAAAAAAAATCAACTGAAAAGTGTAAAAAAATAATTTATATATGTGTTTATTCAGAACTTTGAATAAACTTTATAATTCTATAGTATCATATAGTTACC
>JAQIXG010002809.1:0-16577 GCA_034700105.1 Oconnorella tubifera
TAATCTAATGACTGATTGACCGACATACTAATCTAATGACTGATTGACTGACATACTAATCTAATGACTGATTGACTAGGCTTTACCAAATTACTTAAAAAATAAACTCTACAAAATGAATTAAAAAATTTAAATTAAAACTTACAGATTTAATGCAATCACTACAAGGCACAAAGTAGTCATACTGCACTCCATGAAACGACTCGGCAATTAAAGTCTCAAAAACTTCGTGGACAAGAAATATGATGTTCTCTGGTCTGGGTCCCTGCACTTTAACCATCACATCAGAACTACTGCATAACACAAAAATCAAGTGCATTAATCACTTTAGTGATAAAGTATAATATCATTGATTCATTTAAGCATTCGTATGTGCAAATTATCTTTTGGCATAAATGTTACTAATTATTACTAATTAGATAAATATTACTAATTAACTAATACTAATAATTAACCAATTAATGGCTTTCACTTAAATTTATTAACAAGAATATATAAACTTAAAGTTAAAATTATATGAATTACAACCAAACTCAGAGATATTATTATTTATTAATTTCTGTTGATAAATTGACCGTAATAATGTTGTCAGATGAAAAGATCATTTAGACAAAGGAATGCTAACTCTTTAGTAGACAACAATGCGAGATGGCCATTCTTGTGTAGAAATGATCCACTCTTCCAAATCTGCGAGCTGTCTGAAAACTGGTATAGTCTTACCTAAATGACAGCGTTAAAACTGGTATAGTATCATCTAACAATGATAAACCTGGTATATTCTTACCTAAATTATAATGTTTAAACCGGTATAGAATCATCATAAATATCGTCAACCATCAACTGTTAATAAATGCGGTCAATCATTAATTATTAATAATTGCGGTCAATCGTTGACTGACCTGTACGCGATTAAAGAGTCCGGCAGGCAGATAATCAAATCTGTAAATCATTCTCAATTCTCTAATTCCATTCGCTGAATCTATCTCAGGCCATGTAAACTAAAAACAAACAATGAAAAAAATTAATAATCCAATAAAATGAGTCAAATTACAAAACTCCTAGGGTTAGGATTGAGCTAGAAAACCATTTTTAAATATAAAACTGTTTATGTATAAACTCATTTATTAATAAACTCGTTTATTTACTTCAGGCTCTGTTGCGGGAAGTAAGCAGGGTACGATATTAGCGTGCTCATCCTTGGAAGGAAACGTCAGATCAAACTCCTCTGTCAGTCTCAGCAGCCAGTGCCTCAGCTCTTCAGAGTACCTCCCCCAGATCTTGCCAAGGTCTGAGTGGAAGAATCTACCATCCTATAAAGGTCAAAGACACAAAGTTAACGTCTGGATTACCATATTTTAGTAAAGGGTGTAGCAAGTTATGTTTAATATCTGGATTAGAGTATTATATGAAAGATGTTGAAGACGTAGCTGTTAATTTAAGCGTCTTACTAAAGGGTGCAGCGAGTTTGAGAAATAGTGAGCTATCCAGGATTATTCAAACCTGAAGCTGTCGCATCCTAGACCAGTATTAAAATACAAGTCAGTTTTATGCAATATAAACATTTTGTGCTGATGTGACGTTAATCTACAAACCTTGATTGGCGTATTCTGTACAGACACGATACAAGACATCGCGTCCACAATCCACTGGGGGCTGATAACCACCCGGGTGCGTAAAAATTCATTTTGAAAATGTTGAACAGATCCTAGATCATGCAGAAACTGAATGGCCTGTGAAACCTTGAAACAAAAAAAATCTAATTTAATTCAAGAAATATCAACTTTATATATAATAAACCAAAAAATAAATTTGATCTCAAATTTAGGCTGTAAATGTTAGTAATAATAAAATAAGAATAATAATAATATTAATAATAAATATGTTTTGCTGATATAATTAACATAAAGATATACTTACTTCTCCTGTACGGGCTGCTTTGCTATTATATTTAAGATTGAGAAATGCTTACTTCCCCCGTACTCAGACGGGCTGTTTTGCTAGTATATTTAACACAGAGAAATGTTTACTTCCCCTGTACTTAGACGGGCTGTTTTGCTAGTATAATTAACATAGAGAAATGCTTACTTCCCCCGTACTCAGACGGGCTGTTTTGGTAGTATATTTAACATAAAAAGAAAAGAAATGCTTACTTCAGTTTTATCAATGATACCACTGTCAAGTGCGCACTCTTCAACTTTAGCCCAAGTCAGTGTGCTAAAATTTGCTCTTTGACTAAAATTGAAAAACATTTTGAAGTCAAAATTCAACTAGGTTATACATTTATCAACAATAGTGAAATTCTAAACTGTAGGCTAGGTAGAAGGGTACATCAAGATAAATCTCTTAAAACTAATATAGTAGACTTAGAGTCTGGTAGAAGAGTACATCAAGAAGTAAATAAATAAAAATATTATTTCAAATAATCAAGCGTATAATGTTTTATACAAACTTGAGCATGCTGCGTTCAAAATTGAGCCAAACTTCCGGTATCTTTTCCCCCATGTACTTCTCTTTAAGGGCCACCTCACTGAGGGCCCCTCGCAATTCCTGCAGACCCTGTCAAATAAAAACAACATCACTCAGTAAGTGATCATCACTCGATTTAATTAAATGAATGAATGAATACAAGAATAAAAGAAAGAATGAATAAATTAATAATTGATTGATTAAATCAATAAATAAATGGAAGATTGAAAGAATGAATTACTTAAACGAACGAATGAATGACTGAATGATTGAATGACTGAACGAATGATTAAATAAACCTCTCCACTGTATGAACTGATAGCATGAAATCCTTGTATCTGAGGATAGCGTTGCTTCATTGCAGCCTCTGGGAACCAATACTTCTGAACCTAAACCAAACCAAAACTTAGATTTAATATTTCAACTTTTTAACAGCAAATAGTAATAATTACAATAATAATAAAAATTTCAAATTAAATAGCCCCTCCCCCTTTATCTAACCTGATCTTTGTGCGAGCCAATCACAAGTATAGGAGCCTTGGGGGCGTGGCATGCGATAGAGCTAAGCCAGAAGTCTAGGCCTGCGTGTTCGTAGCCCAGACGTATGTTCCACAGTAGCAAATAGATCGCTCGGTTGGACATAAAAAACTGCAAAAAATAATCATTTAATTTGAATTTTAATTCAGTCGTAATTATTCCCTTGTGAATCTAGCATTTTCATTCTTTTACTTGCATAGCTATACTAGAACAGTTCTTCAAATCTACGCATTATAATTAAGGTTAGAAATAGGGTTAGAATTAGGGTTATGGTTAACTTTAACCTAATTGAAACACTACCAAAAAACAGTGTTTTTTCAACACTGAAATTTTTTTTTTTTTTAAATAATGTGCTTCATTATTTACTTAATTAACTAATTAACTAAGTAATTATTCAATTATATAATTAATGAATATTATATAACCTGGTGAGTATTATAGTACACAGTCTGACCAGCAAAGTCCCAAACACTAAAAGTTAAGTTTTGCTCCTGATGTTTAACAGACCACGATGTTATATCTATTCCGTCCGTAATCTTAGCTCCAAAGTTATCCACTGAGATCTGTTCACCGCTAGTTAGTGAATGAACCAGGCTAGGATCGGTAGAATTGCAAAAACTATTTATAAAATAATATTATAGTAATATTATAGTTTATATTGTAGTAAGAGAAAATTTACAGGCAGTATTTATAATTGAGCTATTATAAATAGAATAACCAGTGAGCAATTAAAATATTATTAAGTTATAAAGTTAATAAGATAACTGTAAGTTAGTTAAGATAATTATAAGTTAATGTATGCAAAACTAACTAAAGTTTATAAATTATTACAAAATTCAATTTTTATAAAATATAGATTAATATTTAATTTCACTGAACGGGCATAATTTTTATAGAATTAAAAAAACCTGGTTTTGCCCGCCCCACCCAAGCCCACTAGCATAAGTTTTGTTCTCTTGCATTCGATGGCGCCCATTTGTAGCCGCCGTAAATAGCCAAAGATAGCCGTGAAGCCGCGTCTTACTATCTCCTTGGGAGGGGTCTTAACTGATAGACACCCGCGTAAAGGCATTTCTGAAATAATTTTACAACTCAAATTTTACTATTTATTAGCTGGCTGCACCTTTAACCTTTAGTTGCTAGTGTGCATAAGAACAGATGCACAAGTTATATCAGAATCAGTAAAATTGTTACTTGTGTTTAGAGTTACTTGCAGCACCTTTAATAGCGCAAAATACTATATTTTTATATATATAATCCGCATAAGTGTATAACCATTAAAAGTGTATAACCATTACTAGTGTATAACCATTACATTTTAAATCGTTTAAAAATTTGTATAACCCACACACTTATAAACCCCACAGGGGGGATGTTTTTTACAAAATCCTATATAAACCGCGAGTTATATTCATGAAAAACGATAATTACACCTGTTCATTTTAAACTTAACTACTTCAAAACGATATACAATTTTCTGAAGAAAATTTTAAATTTTTAAATATTTTTCAGTACCTTTTAGATTTTTTAAAGTTGAGATTTCAGGGGGCAAGGCCTCCAATGCAGGATTGTTAATTAGGATAAGTTCTTCCAGATTTTCTAAAGATTTTATGTGGGGGGGCAGGCGGGTCAGGCCCTGAAAACTTAGATTAAGACAACGCAGTTGAGAGAGAGAAAATATTTCTCTGGCTAGACCACAGTATTCATCCAAATCTGAATAAAATAAATAAATTAATAAATTCAATAATTGAATTTAAAGTAATAAAGAGAATAATTAATCAATAAAGTTTACTTATTAGAGCAGCAATAGAGAGCAATTAGTTTAATTTAATTATAATATTGTAAATTAGTCGATTATATTTCAATATTAATTCAAAATTAGCAATGCTTCACTGTAAAATAATTAATTTATGCACTAGCAGACAGATTGAAAGACAAACTAACAGACAGATAGATACACTGAGAGACAGACAGACAGAGAGAGAGAGGCAGAGTGGTACACAGAGACTGGCAGAAGTCAGAATAAAACTCTTTTTCTATAAAAATAGAAATAATTTATAAAAATAATTTTTATACTACCTTTTTGTTGGCCAAATCTTGGAAACATTTGAAATATTTCCGCGTTAAGTTTCTGAATGGCCTGAAAGTCAAGAGTGCCAACATTCTTATCATCACACTTTGCAAACAGAGCTGACTTGTCCTGTAACAATCAGTCATTAATTACTCGCGTTATTACTAATTACACGGATAATTAATCGTGTTATTACTAATTTATAAATTTAAATTTGCAACAAAAAAAATTATCTAAAAAAAACCTAAAACAAATCAACAATAAAATGATTTTGATTCTGTGTACAACCTTATCAGTCATAGCGAACATCAGTGGATTCTTCTCTGTGAATCCGTTAAATCCCTCCCTGGTCAACAACATCTTAGTGTCCTGACCATTGACCCATCGGACCCCACTGAGGTCCAGGATGATCAGCTTTGCGAGGCGCGTAAAACTAGGGGGGAGGGAAGTGAAGGAGTTTCCCCCCAGATGTAGGAGAGTAAGACTGGTCATGTCTCCAATGTTAGACGGGAGGCTTCGAAAGAAAGAAAAATATCAATAAAGTTAAGAATTAAGCAAAAAGTGAAATAAAATAATGCAGTCAATAAATCAATCAATCCATTAATCAATCCATCACTGCATAATCAACTAGAAAATGCTCACCACAAACTGTCAAATATTATAAAATTAATAATCTATACTTATATTATTGCACAAAACCGCAAAAAAAAAACCTACACTAAATTCTTTTAATCTAAAAGAAAAATAATCATCTGTAGTAGAATGTATTGTACAATAACTCTACAATGCATAATTAATTTCTATATAATAAAGATAATAAAATCATCTCACCTGGTCATTCCAATCTTCCTCGCATGCAGTTCCTCCAGACAACCAGACATCACTGAGTCCGGTAAACTATAAAAAGGATTACCGGATATGTGTAAAACACGGAGCGACCCGTCCGCCAAAATTCTAAAGTCATCCGGCAAACGCGAAAGTTTATTTTTCGATAAATCTAAATTCGTCAATTTCTTACACGATGCGATTCCTAGAGGGAGAGAAACAAGTTTGTTCTTGCAAAGATTTAATGATTGGAGAACTGGAAACATGGAAAAGAAATCATCCGGAAGGGATTCAAGTTGATTTCGACTAAAATCAAGAGTGGAAATTAATTCATGATGATTTACAAAAACGTCGAGTCGAAGAGATGTAAGGCCTTTGTTGGATGATTGACAGTACGAATGGGCGTGGCATACGGATAAGGCTCCGCCCACCGCGGGGGACTGAGATTCTGGCTTGGAGGCGGAGTCATCGGATATGAAGGAAGATTTGACGGAATCGATTTCTTTATTCTGCTGCCAAATTTCAGTAAGAAGCTAAAAATAGAAGAAATGTGACAAAAACTAACAATTGAATTCACTAGGTTTATTTCTATAATTAATGTCACATCAGCACAAAGAGACTATATAGTTTTCTTAATGTCACATCAGCCCAAAAAAGACTATCTATCGACACGCTGTGAAGTGTGTGCATAGAAATCAAGCAATAAGTGAACTTACTAATTACACTAATCCTAGAACTAACCCTAACCCAAACCCTAACCACAACCCTAAAATTAATAATCAGGGCCAATTGTTCGGGGGCCGTTTTGATGGGTCAGAAAGTCTGACCTGTTTATGGTTTGATTTGATTTGTTCTAAATCAGTTCCATCGTTTGGATCTTCAACTCTCATCAGGCACCAGTTCCAGGCGTAGATAGCAAACAAGGCAGTCAGTCTTTCTTCTATCTATTATAATACAAACATTATTTAACGTCACATCAGCACTAATCGCAGAATTAAATTGTTATAAATCATAAAATTCGATCGTATTGAATGTCCCGTTAAAGTTAAGAATATTTTACTTTAATACTTTCTATGAATTAGAAGAAATAAGTTAATAAAAATTATAATAATTATATCAGGATAAATAAATGATTTAGTTTTATGTTTTAACAGCTTGATATTAATTCTTGTTGTTAAATTATAGATGAATCAAATGAAATAAAAAACCTTTAAAGTGCTGATGTCATCTAAATCTTGTATCATATTCTTTAGCTTTTGCTGAACATGAAGCTAGATAAACAAAAATAGAAATCTTTATGATTATAACTATAACATGTAACAATTCATTAATATAATAAAAGGGGGAGGAGGGGGGAAGCAGGAGCGTTCTTATTACCTCTGTAGAAGCAACCAATGAGCAAACGGCTTGAAAATATTCAGAAAGTGAAGCGGGGTCCTTTATTTCAACCCCTTTAATGTCAACTAAATGCCAGGAGTCTAAAAAAAAAAATAGTACCTTCATTAGTCTAAGGGTATCACTTGCTGCACCCTTTAGAAAACTACTTAATTACTCTCTTAATACTATTTAACTAATATAATTTTAATAAAATAATATTAACTTAATATTATTTTTATTTTTGCAAGATCTTTTGAATTGTAAAGAGATAAAAAAAATCATTTTAAATAGTCTCACCCGATTGTCCGGTACAAATAAAGTACCAGGCCAGATCCGTTAAAGTCATCGCAGATTTATTGGAAGGACACATAAGAGATTGCCGCGTGATGTCTTTCGGCAAAATAACCGCAACGGGGGAATCATGGCGGACATGTTTACCAACCAACCATCTACTTAAAGCCTTCGTCATGTATGCTGTAAATCAACAACGCAAGAATTTGTTTCTTTATACGTTTAAGTTTAATTTCTGGATTATCGTATTATATGAACAATGTCAAAGACGTAGCTGTCAATTTAAGCGTCTTACTAAAGAGTGCAGCTAGTTAGAGAAATACAAGTTTTCCAGAATTTGAACCTCGACTAGTAGTGTCCGAGTCCAGCGTTCTAACCACTGCTCTAATTTTATTCACCTATAGGTCTGTCTTTGATCATGGGACATTGTTCCTGAGATGTAATGCCTTGTCCACGTGATTGAAGAAACTGAATCGTTTCGGGTTTCAGATAATAAGGAACGCAACCTTCCGACTGTTCCTGAAACATATAATATAAATAGATATTATAACAATATATTTTATAGCAATTTTATTTGCTATAATTAGTTACAACTTGAAAACAGTTGAATACTTTTGATAATATAAATGAACTAACTACTAATAAAAATAATTACGTCTAACTTAATTAATTAATTAATGGAGTACCGGAGTGAATAGTTCATAAGGGGCTGGAATTGAAACGACTTCTCTGAGATAATCTTCCCAAATAAAGTCCCCCGCATGCCCTAAAACAAAAAAAAATTATGTACCTTCATTTAAAACCTTTAATAAATGTTAAAATTTTAAGATTTTAAAAACTTTTCGATCAAATTACTTTAAAAATAATTTTATTTTTTGTGTGGTAGTTTTTACCTCTGGGGGGCTGCATTATGGGCGTGTATTCCGGATGCTTGTAGGCCATTTGATTAAGCCAACCAATAGGATGAAGGTCTGGACTTGTAGGCTCCGCCCAGTAGTCATAATGGGTGGACCAAGCATCAAAATGGATCAACAGTTGACCCTCTTCATTGACCATATCTGTAGAAATAGCACACGGTAATCGATAAGGAGCATTAGGAATGATAGCACTTGGTAATCAATAATGAGCATTAGGAATGATAGAATTTGGTAATAGATAATGAGCATTAGGAATGATAGCACTCAGTAATCGATAATTAACATTAGGAAATGACTATGAATCGAATTACAATAATTATTACTTGCGAGAATAGGGTTAGGATTGGGGTTTGAGATATTTCACGTATAATTGAATAAAATCTTGACAGTTAACAACAGAACTTGTTGTCACCGTACTTACCCACAGTTGCCGTGGCAATTAGCTGCGGTGTTTTTCTGTCCAGAGCCTCCAGGCGCATCCCAGCCTCCCACTTAACTGCCAAACTCATTTTCTATTTAAAGAAACAGAATATTTATATCCAATGTTAGCTGCTAAATCTCATTAAATATATAAATAAACTTCAACTTTGAATGTGAAATGCTAAAAAATGAGATTAAAGCCAAAAGTGTAGCCAAGGGGCGGGAGTTGCTATAACCTCACAAAATTTTAGGCGAATATTTATTTTTATAGTATTAAAAGTATTAGTTTAGTATTAAAATTTCTGCCCCCCCCTCGTAAAGATTAAGAAAGCACGATTTGACAAATAATAGAATCGTACTGGACTCATAGAAATGTCTAGAAGGAAAGTCAACTGTTCTGATGTGACGAGATATGGCAGGAATTTACAAGTTCCTACATGAACTTTCGTAGCCAATATTTCTTCATTATAAACGACACTGATCTCTGTAGCGTTCTATAAAACATTTATTAATAATTAAAACATTTTTAATCGTTAAATTATATCATTAAAAGCTTAAACTGGTTTTATTTCAAAAAAACTAAAATAGACACATTTAAAACCCAATATTATAAGCATTTCTTATTTCTATAGAATAAAAATGTTCAAATTTATCGTTAAATAACAGATATGATAGTTGTGGGAATACCCGGTGGTTATTGCGGAAAGACAGCGGTTATACGCATGAAAATTTAAAAATAAAATAATATGATTATGCGATGAATAAAATATGAAGAATAAAATAAAAATAAGTTAAAAAAATGAAGTATATTCAGGATTAATACCCAGTAGCATTCATTTGAAGATACATTCATTGGACGAGTTAGATTGACAGTGATGACATCACCGCGGACCAATCCCGTGCCTGCTCTTTCACCCGGTTCCACCCCTTGTTCTTTTGATTGTTTTTTCATGACAGTTTTAGTGGAGGGGGGGGCTGAGGGTTTCAAGGCTTGTAAAAGTTCGGGAATGTCAAAATCGTATTGACTGTTTTTGATTGGTTCAAAATCACCGTGTGGTCTAGTGAAAGTAAAAAACAATGAAACTCTAGATGTAGATTGAATGATTGATTGATTGAAAGATTGAATGATTTACTAATTGATTGATAGATCGATTGATTCACTGATTAACTGACTGATTTATAACTCATTACTCTATGTGACTATAAACTGACTGATTGATTTACTCACTCTACAACTTAATAAAACTTTATTATAAATCTAAGTTTTAGTCGTATAGAGTACTGAGTAAACAATTTTAGACGATTTAGATTTGAACTCCTGATCTCAGGCTGTAAAGCGCTCCTCACTAACCATTCTACCGCTCAAATAACTTTGACTGACTTAAGTCTGATGATGATTGACTGTCCGCTGAGTATAGTCACTTTGAATTGACTGAAATCCGAGACTTGCATCAATGATAGAGGAATAATAACCAGACCAGGAATGGTATTGATCCAAGATCCTTTACATTGAACGGAGCCCACTGTAGATTTTAACATTGCGCCAGTTTGAAATGTAGGCTGAAGGGACTGTTTACATCTCTGCGTAGTAACACATAAAAATAGTTCCTAACTTTACATTGGGATGCAAAAAAGTAGTCCATATAGTTACTTATTTGTAATTAAATTTGTAATTTATTAGTTTGAATACAAGTGTTTACCTATCTGCGTAGTAATACACAAAAGTAGTTCCTAAATTTCTAAAGTAAAAATGTAGTTCCTATGGGACTTATATGTTAATTAAATTCATTTGATCTGTTTAAAATATATAGAGACTATTTACTTCTTGCGTAGTAATACGTAAAAAATATTTCTATCAAAATTAAAACGCTCGATTTATTTAGTTATTAAATTACAGAAATTAGCACAATAATATTATTATTAATGAGTATATTTCTATATATACTTACCCATAACCGTTTGTTACTTCAACGTCACATCAGCACAAAAAAGTAACCGAGGGATAAATATAAAGTAAAATTATTAAATTACAAAACTCAAACAAAATTAATAATTAAAATTTATTAACTATTCTCTACTAAGTAGTATATTTCTAGATATATTTCTAGATATACTACTAACCCAGAGTTGTTTGACTGTTGTTTCATTCAGTGAACAATATGAACAGATATTGATTCCATCAATTGAATCAAACACATGACCAAAAGTCACTCCAATTATATTTTCTACAAGCAAATCAATATTAACCTATATCTATATTATAAATACACTATTTAATGTGTAAATATATTTTTAAAGAATATAAAATTGTTTATTAAGTTAAACCTGAAGGCGGTGCTTTTGTCATTTTGTCCGATTCATCCTAAACACAAAAACACAAATAAGAAAATAATAAAATTATCTTTTGCATTTATATTAAACAAATAAAATAACAAACAAACAAATTACAAAAAAAAATGAAATTTAAATCAATGACATCAAGAAACAGCGACTTTGAAAACAAACGCTCTGAATGATTTTTGTTCTATATTAGAATTAAATATTTTGCGGCATTTTGTATTTTTACCTCAGGGACAAAGAACATTTGATCCCCGCTGTTATTTAGCCCCAAAACCCCCTCACCACTTTTCTAAAAAAAATACATGATTTTTGATTAAAATCGTTAGATAGCGTTATCAAATATTATGACAGTTTTCTAACTAACTTAATTACTATTTACTACTTGCTAACTCTATTTAATTACCTACTTACTGACTTACTTATGTACTTACCTACTTACTTACTCACTTACTTAGTTACTACTTACTAACTCTATTTAATAACTCTATATTAACTTACTATTACTTATAAATAAAACGCTTCATAGCAATAAATTCAACTGCAAAACGCCTCACCTCTAAGATGAAATAAAGTCCATGCCTACGAATGACGTACTCAATGGGGATACGATAAAATTCTAGAAGATGACAGAGACTTTTCTTCATCGCTGAGAAATCAATATCGTTTGTTGGTCTGACTATCTGAGCGACGAGAACAAGTCTCGGCTCCGATGAATCTAGTTGAGAGTTTAACGTTTAAAACAATTAATCAATAGATTAAAATTATGTTTAAAATTCAATTTACATTTAAAACAATTACTGAATAGGTTTCAAAATTATTTTAGTAATGACGTTTAGTAATGACTTTTTGAAGACAAATTAGATAATATATTACATATCAAATGATATATTATATATGAAACGATAAAATATATATGAAATGATGTATTACATATGACTTTATATTCAAGCTGGTAACAAAACTATAGTGTAATGTTAAATTATTTTATAGCCAGGCATTTTGTGACAAAATGATTCAATATTCAAATATCATAAAACAAAGTAAAAGCTAACATCATTTTATGACTTCTTTTGTGCAACTAGAACCAAGTGATGAGTTAACAAGAGAACAAACTAACACTGATTTTAATTTAAAAATTAAACTAAGTGAACCTTTTTCCACTGAATTGATGACAATAGTAACGGGTCCATGAATAAGAACAAGACCAGACTTCCAAACCAACGGCGGGTAAAGATGAATATCTTTATACGTAACGTTAGATATAGCGGACAAAGTCTCGTAAATAAAGGTGTGAGATACCGGGTGAAAGAACTTGAAACTGTACCTGAGAGTGCAGACCTTTTTATTGTCTTCTAACTCGAGAAAATAGTCCTTGATGAACAAATATATAAAGCATAAAAGTATATAATTGAACTTGAAAATAATATTAATGATTTATAATACTATACTATTTAACATTAGTATATTAAATATACTAATGTTACCTACTAAATACTAATATTTCCTACCAAATACTAATATTTCCTACCAAACACTAATATTTCCTACCAGTGGCATTGCCGGATAGCTGGCAGGAAGTTTAGAAGTCCAAGCCAGACGTAAATCAGCCGAAACATCCGAACTTGTTTGGCACAAAATTCCTTGAGACTTTAACATCTCAACAAGCTCCTTATTATCACTCAGTAAGGGCACTTCTGATTGGTGGAGAGAGAGCAGTGCTGTTGCTAGCCAACTTAGATCGGTGAATACGATTGGTTCGTCCAGACCATGTGATACGTACAGCAGTTTACCCTGTTAAAATACATTCTAATAGTCTGCTAAAATATGATATGCTAAAAATAACACCTGCTAAAATATTGTTTGCTAAAAATAGAATCTATTCAAATCAGATAACAACGATGACTTCAATATATTTACATAAATAGAAAAATATAGATTTAACTAGAACAATATTGATATAAATAATAATATATATATAAATAACAAAAATCATATATATGATCAAAATTTATATCATTACCACATTGTGCATAAGTTGTAGAAGTTTTCTGTAAGATTTTGAACCCCCTCCCATTGTGTCCGAGTGCCCGCGTTTCATCGCCTCTATCACGCTACTCTCTCTCTGAGCGCCTTCTTTACTTTGAACGCTATTGATCACGTGCAACAGAACTTTTGGCAGCACTCTGTAGATAGGCTGCAGACGGTCTAATTGAGCGACGCTTTCTTTTAAAATATTCTTAAATTCAGCAGTGCTCTGAAATAATTATAAACTTATTCATTGATTTATTTATTTATAAAAATTACTTTAAATAATAATATTACGGATTTAAAATCATACAGGAAAGATCTGTAACTTATTCAGTTATCAAATTAAATTATAATCTCGATAAAATTTTGTGATTTTCAAGTTAAATAAAAATATCAAAATGAAATATAAAACCTGGCCTTCCTTAAGCATTATAGAATTAGTAAAATAAACTGATTCCAGATTGGTCAGCAGGCGATACAGTCTGTCCAATCGCTGTTGTTCTATATAGGTCAAAGGCTCCTGGCTTATATTCAATTTGCTGACAAAATAAAAATCATATAAAATATGTATTCCATAATGAATAATAAAAATTCAGATTATTAATAATTTTTTTAGCTAAAAGGCTAATGGGGCGGGGCTTGTTATAAACTAAGCCTCACTGCATAAGTAAATTTAACACAATTATATTGAGCAACCTTTATAACATATATAAAAGTTATAAAAATTATAACAATACCTTTTTAATGCGCGTTTAAATAATATAAATACCGTAAACTTTATTTTATGTATAATAAAACGATTGATGCAAACTTGAAAGTAATGTTTTCTTGACTTTCTAGAGATTGTTTGCAGGCATCGAGTTTGTCTTTTACCATCAAAAGTATTTCACTGGCAGGCAAGTACTTACCATCCGACTCACCAACACTTACCAATGTTACCACGGCATACGATACCTAGAGTAAAGAGAGACATACGGATAGAGAAATAGAGAAAGAGACAGACAGACAGATAGAGAGAGTTTGAGAGATATAACAGACATAAAGATAATGACTGACAGAGAGAAAAACAGACACGAATAAACAGAGCACTAAAAAGCAGACAGAAATATATAGACAGACAAGCAGAGAAACATATAAACAGACTGACAGACAGGCAGACAGGCAGACAGACAGACAGTGATACCTTAGCTATAACAGCTATAATCCTTTGAACGACACTGGACAGTATTTGATCTTTTGATGCTGTAGCGTCATAAGGCAGAAAAAACACAGCGTCATCACTTGCAAACAACGGCAACAGCACCTACACGTTATTACTAATGTTCCTTTTATTTACTTCAAAGTCACATCAGCACAAAAAGTAACAGAAATACAGATAGCAAGAAAAAGACAGAAATTAAATTACAAAAATCAAACAATATTCGTAATTCAAATATCTACATTGATTTAGATTAACATAGCCCTGCTAGACAAAATAGGCTTGGTTTGTTAGAAACAGAGGCCTTGCTTTATAAGTCCAGTTAAAATCCCACATACCTCGCTGCACTGAATGAGATTCACAATTACAGGTTGGTCAGTTGTTTTTGTATCTAGATTAAAATTCTGTTCAAAACTCATCGGTTGGTTGGCTGTTTTTATTTTCTCAACTTTTCCCGCCATTAAAGAGGCAAGAAGGTTGTAGCGTAGTTTAGGACCGTTCACTATGAGGCATTTGTAAGTTTTCCAAGGAGTTTCTTTAGCCAGGGCTGCAAGGAAAAATATAAAAATTTCGATAATCACAATTCTTCTGATTTATCGACTTGATTTAAAATCAGATTTAACGTAAGCCAGAAATAATTAGAATAGAAACGATGGACTGTACAATAATTCGGTACAAATAAATGTATAAATAAATCAATTTAAAGATTTAACTTGTGCAATAAACAAAATAAACATGAATAAAAATTAAAAAGAAGAAAAATCAGGATTAATTAAATTCACTTAATGACATGATGAAAGCAATATAAAAGTAATAATGTTTATATAAATACAGAAATAAAGAACAACTAGTTTACAAATAAAAGACTACAAAGGGTTTACCAGTAAAATAAATGTTCTTTGGAATCAGGGAAGACTTTGAAGGGTTAAAAACGCTGGGAGGGGGTGAGACGAGTGGACACCCGTCTAACATCACGTAACAAGGGATGGATGGATTGTCCATCACCACTGAGCCTACATCACAGCTACTCATCACCAGGGACTCGAGGGATGTCTGGTAGGTAGAGAGGAGGAGGTAGAGGGACTTGTCGGTGATATGATGGCAACCGGCAAGAGATATCTGGCAGGGAAGGTAAGGAAAGATTTGTTTTTCATATTTATTTTGTAATAATTATATAATAATGTACGTATAATTATGTATAATTATGTATTACGTAAAACTATGAAGTAAATAACGAATAGATGATTATAGTTAGTGATAAAAATAATTTATATTATCAATTAAAGTAATAGTCTTAATGTCATCAATCAATCAATCAATCAGTCAATAAATCAAACAATTAATCAATTAAACAATCATTTATTTAATGAACAAGTTTGTAAAAAAGTATTTTTATTAAAAAACTTAAAACATTTAAAATTCACATTATATGTAAGTACTTAAATGCTTTAAAGATATACTCGATAGATCAAACAAGTACTCACCGTGTGCAGATACTTGAATGTTTTAACGATATACTTGACAGACAGATCAGTAATATTCGTGCAACCCTGTAGCGTTAACTTTGTAACATTTCTAGCCAATAATGTTTCTCCGTAGATCTTAAACACGTGAACGAAGAATGAATCAGTCAACTGTTCAACCCCGGTCAGGTCAATATGGTCAACCTGGGCACTGCTTACGGTCAACAAATCCTGCAATTTTATTTCATTTATTAATCAAATAATAATTTAATAGTAATAATAATAATAATTTTATTTCATTTATAATTAAATTTATATACTTTAATATTTTTATACGTTTATAATAATTAAATTTAATAATAATTATTAAATTCATTAATTTTTATTCAATTTATAGATTTTATTTCCGGAAATTTAATTCAATTTAAAGTCATGGATAGTTACATTATACAAATAATGTCTCGGACTTTTAGAAAACTAAATAAATATAATATACATTAAATTAATAAACAAATAATTCAAACCTTGAGTTTTTCCAGGGGGTAATAATCATGAGTTCCAAGATTTGAAAAGAGTCTGTCTCTATCTAGAGTAACTGAAATGAAAACAAACACATCAATCAAATCCAATAAACTTTGCCTCAC